>JBAMBK010002340.1:0-106690 GCA_037043435.1 Drosophila suboccidentalis
ATTGATGACTAAAGAAAAGAGTATAAGGGTGAGAGTCTCATAGGCTTAAATATATAATTAATTACATACTAGAGGTCTGCTTGGCTGCATTCAAAACGACAAATGAGACATTAATGTCCAACTGACATGAATGAGTTCGGCTGCGTCTTCCAATGAATTGAATGAATTGAAACCGAAAACTTCGCATTCAAAAAAGGCAGACTGAATGGAATGACTAAACACCTGAAAAAACGAGTGAGGGGGAAAAGTGCCGTAATTTTTGTTCCTTTTTATTAAATGTAAAAATCTAGTCACGAAAATGTTTCTATGACCCAAAATTTCTAATATCCAATTTTGTGACGAACAATATTAACTGTAACATAACAATTATTGCAAAAAAAAAAATAGGTTGTATTCTGAGTACTCTGAAAATCTTTGTTTCATTCTATTTCATTCGTAACTCATTCACTCGATGCCGTTCATTTGAGTACTCAAATTAGTGTCAAAAATGAGTATTTAATCGATGAGAACCGGACTTATGAATTCATTCCACTCAGGGAATTAAATTAAACTCACGAGTACTCAGAGAAGCTCAAGTTTGAATTCAGCCGCGCAGACTAAAGAGAATAGTTCAATTAATTACAAATACTCAATATAATATAGCTTAATTTCATTTTAATTTACTGTATTATCTTACATCCTAGCGCTACAAGGATTACCTTATAAATTAATAAATTTGTTTTCTGTAGTCAATTATTGATATTTGTGTTTTTTAACAGTGCGTATACGTGATTTGCAATCGTGTAATGTGCTAATTCTGATTGCAATTGTATGCCTCATTCTGATTCATTGGTAATCCTCTTATTCAATATGCGAAACTGTAGCTTGAGATTTTCTTGTCACACCAAGACTGGGATATTTTCTGTTTATATTTCCCACAAACAATATTCAAAATAAATTGTCAGAACATTTTCAAAGGAACACCAATTCAGGATGAGTGCGTTAAGCACTAGGAGAACCAGCTTGAACAGTCGACGGGGCAGTCGAAAAAGTCAATTGACTGCCTTATCTCTGTCCTACGATATTTACTGCATTAACTTCTATGACAATGGGCTAACTGCCGTGCGTGATGAGTATATAAACCAAATAAAACTTGGCCTTCGACGGTTTCTCTTTGTCATCGATTTGGATAATGAAGTAAAGCAGGCATTCTACACCAATGAGGTGAACAAACGCTCCTCGAAGATTAAGAAGACAGGTGAGTCGACGAATTGAGGTGATTGCTTACGACATCGAGATATTAATTTACGATAGAGCCTGTACCGACGGAACCCATTGAATTGGCACTGAAGCGAATACAGGATTGCCTGGATGCATACGAGTATGTGACCAGAAGAATTGATGCGGAGAATAGCTTCAATATGCTTAAATACTATCAGAAATATGTTCCCGCCGATCTCAAGTTTAAGTTTGTCGATCACAAAAAGGACAAGGCCGCCATGGAGCCAAAGCGACCACCAAAGAGCAAAGATACAACCGAAACTCTAACAAAGCACAAAATTTTGTGCTTTGGTGTCACATCCAAGGAGCATAATAGGGTTGGCAAAGGAAAACCTCTATCCAAGCGTGCGGTAAGCATTGAATTTTATTAATTGAATAATCATTAAACTTAGTAATGTACAAACCAATTTATCGAAAAATCGACAACTTTAAGTACTTTAACTTTATCATTTGTTTTAACTACATACATATGTATCGAATTAATTAAATCAATTTTCATTAAAATTTGACATTTTAATTTAATTTAATTTCCTTATTTCGATTCCTAGTGCTACAAGCTAACGCTTATTATTTAAGGCACTAGTCACTATTACATTCATTGATTTTAAAATAATATTAAGATTAAACAATTTACAATTATTAAAAATATGAAAATAGTAACAAATTATAATAATTTAAGCTTTAGTTTTCAGTTGTAAGTTTAATTTTAGTTTACAATTTTAATTTTCTATAATCTATTGTGATGCAAGAATTATTACTATTATTATTATTATTTTTATATTATTTTTAATTAATTTAATTTATTTTATTATTTATTTATATTTATTCAGCTTAGTGCATAGAACCGTGTCAAAAGCTTTACTAAAAGTTAAGATTATGTTTAGTTAATTGATTAAATTTTCAAACCTGGGACATAAAATTTTGTTTATTATTTAGAGATTCATTCAAACTCAATTCTTTTTAGGTTTGCATCACTTCTACCACTACTCATGATCAATTTTCTAAGCTCTTGATCTGAAAAATTTTCTTTAGGGTCTCATTTACTTCAATGATTACTATACATATAAAATTTAAAATAATTTAAGATTTTATTAACATCACTAATTAAACCGCTTTTAATCCCAATACAGTACATTAAGGATCAGCCAGCTACAACTTCAATTTTAATTCTTATAATTGGCACTCTGGACAATGAGTTCTACAAGACTCTGATAGCGTGAGTCTCCATCCAAACCCGTCTATAAATGCTACATTCTAAAGATACAATTGCTCTAGATATAATCAGCCGCTGCGTGGTATTATCCACTTTCTTCCCGAGGAGTGTGCCTATGATCTTTTGGTGCCACGTCCTCGTCGCCTCAAGGAACTGCGGGAGAGTATCGAGAATATTCAACTTGATATACACTCACTGCGAAAACGTTCCCAATCCAAGACGATAGGCATCTTTCAGCAGCAGCTTCCCCAGATGTCCAAGTGTCAGACAACGAAATATGCCAGCGAAGTCTTCGATCAGTTGTGTTGGTTCATCTACGATGTGCAGACACTGAGGGAGCATTACGATGAGTACTATGTGAAGCCCTATAATGAGATCGATGTCAAGATGGGTCCCAAGACGAGTATGCAGGAAGCCTACCACTTGGCCGAATCGTTGCACATTGGCGGGCATTATTTGAATCACGAGATGCCGGCGGTGGATAACGATGATGCAACAGTCTACATATATTTGGAGTCACTGATGAACACATTTGGGCCTCCCAAAGAGCTCATGACCGAGGTGGAGGTGCTGCTGCTGGCCAATCCATCGTCGTTGGTCCAAACCCGTGTGCTGGACAAGATCAAGGTCTATGCTAATGCCTTCAAGAGCATCATCAAACTGTTAAAGAGTGAGCGGCTGTTTGTCGAGCATGCGAATCCATTGCTAATGAACGTTATATCCTATATGGACCAGAAACTGATGAGGAACATCTACCACGCCTGCCTCGAGTATAATATACTCCGTCGATATTTCTGCACTGGATATTCCGTAGATAGTCTGCACTTTAAGCCCTTCACCGATGATGTGGAGCCCCGATATCTGCCCAAGTACGCAAAGCTATATTTAACCGACGATGCGGTTACCCAGCGAATAATTCAGCTAGTCGATGAGTTTGAGAACTATAAACTTGAGGAAATCCAGCCAAACATAAAGCTCTACACGTTCAGACGGTGTCTCCACGAAGTCTTTGAGCACCAGAAGGAGATTGTGATACCATCTCGCCTATGCTTTCGAGATTTCACGCTCTATGAAATGCAGAATTTTTTGAAGGATTTGGTAACGGTCGAAATGTTTGATAGCACCATCAATGACGTGAAGACGAATCTAACAACTGAATATCCAAGTAATTATACATTAAGCGAACCAACTGATGTTCAAAATCCATTTAACTGTCAGAACAAAAGACAATATGTGGTCACTCCTAGCGTCTTTATACGTCCCAAGTCCCTGAAAGCAAATAAGGTGGCTGAGCAGATCAGGGATCAGATCAGGGAGAAGGAGAGAACCGAAAGGCTATCCGCCAGAGGCACCAAATTGCGCAATCAGAGTGCACGGAATTCGAATGCCAAGAGCCGCAGCAATATTGGTCTGACACAACAGTCATCGTCAATCGAAGAAAATACATCAGGAAAGCAACAACAACACTCGTTTATTGGACTGGGACCCGATCACCCACTGCTGACGGGCTATAATCTGGATGACACGCGTCAGACCATCAAAGTGAAGACTTCCAAATATCATTTCGAAGAGGGTCTAATGACGCTCTATCAGGAGAAATGGAATTTCCGCCAATTGAACAAGTATTTGAACATTGAAATTGACAAGCATAGTATTCATCTCACCAATGAACGTGGAGATATGAACAAAATATCGAACAATATACGTATACAGACACCAAGTGGCATTCACTTGAGGATCAGACCCAACACCGACGAATGCGCCAAGGCGGTGCTCAACTATCCCAATGGCCTGACCCTCTACTGCCACGATACCCACTCCGAGCACCTTTGGTCGGGTAGTCAAAGCGATCAGAACGAAAGTCGTCGCATCTGTACGCCCTATGGCTGTGTTATAGTCTTTTACAATGGCAATGATACGATTCTGATCATGAGATACAACGGTGAGGTCTACAGACTATATAGCTGTGAAGATGTTATGGAGGAGCAGGAGGGAGATGAGGAAGAAACATCCGACTTTGTTAATGCCTGCTCAACTCAATCCACATACAGTAGCTATAAGCCCTTGATTAAGGAGCAGGATCGGGACTCAGCCTCAAGGCTGAGTAGAAAAAAATCCAAAACCCCGCCCACTACCCGTGAATCGGGTGGAAGTGACAAAAAGGGTAAGAAGAAATCTCAGCGGAGTACTGACTCCACATCATCCCAAACTCTGGCTGTCAAAGCTGCCAAGGCCCAAGCCCGTGAAATGAAACTAAATCAAACAGCGGCACTTTTTGCCAGTATCGACAATGAGCTAAAGTACTTGGAATTGATCATGGGACTCTACGATATTAACTATGTGCACCTGAAGCTAACCACATCCCTGGGCAGTGTTGTGCATGTGGAAAAGCAGGATAAGATCTACTGTGCCAAGCCCATTCGGGTCACCGAGTGGCACGATTACTACGCCAACGAGAGCTATGCTATGCGGGACGATGGAGTCCGTATGGTCTGGACCCAGGATACTCTAAAGTGCTATCATACCGACGGCACCGTAATCAATACAACCACAGTGGGTGGCGTGGATGTCGGCATTATTGAGGATGAAATTGATAAAGAAATAAGTTCTAGTAGCTCGCATGAGGCGAATTTCAGTGAAGAGGGTTCCATATCCATGCAATCGGTAAGTCAATTTCATCGAAATTAGTGATGTAAATTGAAAACAAATCGAGTCTAGTATCGAAAATTAAAAATCGACAAAAAAAAATTAATCGAGTTCTCGATATATCTCCAAATAATACTGCTATATCCAGTTTTCCCAAAAAAAATCGATTTTTTTTTTTAAATAAAAGGGTAAAGGGGGTATTGCTGGTTGGCAAACATTTTTTTTCGATTTTTTTTTTGCTTGCTTATTTTAATAGCTTTGATATTTGCGAATATCGTCCTAAAAGGGTTTTTTGAAATTCGAAATACTTTAGGAGATATGGCATTTTTTGTGAAGCAATTTTAATGCTAATGCATGTGAAGTCGAAACTTTAAACGCGTTTATCTCGAAACCACTTTTTTTTGAAGCTGCGGCACCGATTGCGCCCGTAGCTCTGAACTGATTTTGATGAAACAAAGTGCAATCGACGCAGAATTGTCACTATTGTGGTCCCTACCTCAATCATAATTTAAAATTTTTTTTTTTTTTTTACACCAAACTTCAAAAAAATGGCCCAAAACCCGATTTTTCATTTTTCAATGGCCGCCATTTTGTAAAAAAAGTCGCAAAATTATGATTGAGGTAGGGACCCGAATTACATCTGTACTGAATCTAACGCCGTTTACTTTTTTTCATTTGGGAAGATCCGAAGTGGAGTTATCCGTGCCGCAGACAGCATACCTTTTTTTCGACGTCCAACTTTGAAGGCCGACAACTTTTTGAACAGCCCTCGTACAAAGGAAAAAAAAATTGTTATTTAATTCAATATGTTCTTAATACAAAAACAGAATTTAACTAACTATTTCCGTTTTCAAATAAGATTTTTTTAAAAATGGTACAAAAACAGCAATACCCCCTTAACCCATTTTCGGCCGCTGTTCGACTAGTCGAACAGCAAAATCTTTAATTTTCAGAGTGATTTTTTTATATAACTCAATGTATTCAATTCCAAATGGAAAATTAAGAAAATTAGAAAATCCAGAAAATTTTTGCTCCATATTTAAAAAATAAAAATTTAATTTAAATTTATTTTTAAAAAATATTTAAGTTTTAAAAAATGTGAATTTTAATTTGATTTTTAACCTCATATTCGGTTTTAGAAGGTCCAAATTAGCCTAAAAAAGTGGTTTTTAATGAAAAACACACTACTTTTTGTAACGCGACCGAAAATGGGTTAAAGTACTTGAAAATCGACTTTGCGAAAATCGAGTTGTCAATTTTACAATGTATTTTTACATCATTAATAGAAATCAACACAAACTGACAACATTACTGATCCACAGGATGATATTTATATTAATATGCAAGCTTCGTCAGTTAAGAACTATGGATCAAAGGTTAAAAATATTGGACTTGATGAATTTTTAGCAGAAGGAGAGGTCGAAGATGAATACATCTATGATTACAGCTTCGAAACCTATACTGCCAATAGTTTTCTGATTCAACATAGGTCTTATGCAGGCACTCAGTTCAATTTTACCAACATCAGCGAGATGGAAACGAAGGTTCTTGCCGCCGATAATTTACAGTTTCGTATTTATCCTATCCCTAATGATCAAAACCATGTCGATAAGTTAGATGAGAATCAAATTAACGATGCCCTTCAAGAACCCTTCTCATCAGAAGCCGATCCGGATGAGTGGACACGGTTTTCAGAACCGAAATCCCCTCCCAAGGTGTTACCTCATTTGAGTCCCGGTGTTGAAGTCGAGACATCCAATCTACGCTTATCCCTCGAAAGGGACAGTTTGGAGCTTCATGCACAACTTCGAAAATTTGGATGTGATGAAAATGAACCTATAGTGCGGTAAGTAAGTGTATTCCGAATTCTGTTGCGATCTGAGCGTTTTTTCATTGATAGCGACAATATTGAACTGAAATTGAACTTGACTGAAAATTTGAGTACTACCTTTCGCAATTGGGTTGAAGCATTTCATCAATTTATCAAATGTGCCTGTCCCAAATGGAAGACTACTTATTTTATAGAATCTCTCACCGAAGACTGTCGTAAGAAGGGTAAGCTAGTCAAATGGTACACACAGATTGGATATACCATGGTTATATTTTCCCTTGTGTAGGCTTAGAGCTTTTCAAATCTGTACCCACCCTGGGAGAGTTTAATTTTTGCGCTGGTAACTATTACATTGATCCAGAGGAACTGAAATCCATCCATGCCCGTATGGTCAACAATTTTATATGGTACGAACAAGATATGGAGAAGTTTCCCCGTTTTTCACCGCAGAAGAAAGTACCACAGACAGTTGAATTTCCTTCAGTTTTAACTACCAAGTGAGTGAATTATACGATCCAAATATGTAGCCCTTTAATGATTAAAATTCCCTATTTGTACAGGATCTATGTGGAGATACCCTCACAGTTGGCCTACACAGATCGCATTCATTTGTTTTTAAATCCATTCGACAAAATTAAGTTCAGAAAATTAAAACATCGTTTCAATGAGTAAGCCAATCTTTGTAAAATATTTTTGTGATTTATTAAAATTATTTCTTTCCCAGGGCCGTTCTCTTCCATCTATATCCGCACCTACGCGGACTTGTGAAGCAGGAGATTAGCAAACGTAGCTGGCGCAATCATCATCTGATAAACAAGCGTCGCTTGTTTATGGAACAACAGCGTCTTAGTCTTTATGTTGCCATGCTGAAGCATAAAGTGTATCCTAATTATTTCCAGTTTAAGGATAACTTTTACAACCATGTGCGTAACATTGATTTCTTCGAGTTCATGTCCTCCAAGTGCAATGAAAAAGACAATCCGGATAAGTACATCGTGGATAAGACCGAAGAAGGGTCAAAAGCGAAAGTTCACATAAGCACCGATCTAAAAAAACATCGTAAGAAGTGTCCATGTCCTAAATATATCAAATCACTTAGTTAGTTTGCAATTTTAATTGTTATACAAAGTATGAATTACAATAAATATTTTAGGAGCTATCAAAAAGTTGTTTCATTGGTGTTACGAGTACAGTCCGCAAAAATAAATATTATTATAGATAAAACAGACGAAAGAAGCCATCTCCGATTCTACTTATATATATCAAAATGTATAGTTACGATTGCTCCTATGGCAGCTATATGATAAAGTAATCCGACTTTGACCAAATTTGTTCAGGATGGAAGAGACAGTAGCAAATACACAATCTGTGGGTTTAGTTTGGATATCTTAAGAAACAAAAATGTTTTGCATACTAAATGTTACTATGCATCCGATTGATATTGTAATCCAAATTGGACCAAATTTGGTCAGGATGTAGGAAATATACAATCTGCAAGTTTGTTTGGGATATCTTAAGTTCTCCATACTAAGAAATTCCATGATCTTTGACCCCGAATTTGACCCACTTACAGGTCGAATTTCGCATGCCCGTCTTATCGCACGATAAAATTGTCTCAGTTCAGTTGTATGAAAACTTCAGCTTTCTATCTTGTACCGTTTGTGAGTAAGTCAGTCAGGACAAAGAATTTTATAAAAAACAAAAGGCAAGGATGAGAAACTGAGATTATAGTGCGCTCAAGGATATTTCAACGGAGTATTATCGTTCCGTTAAGGATTTCGTTTCAACTCGTGTCGAATTAAGTATTAGGGGAGGATGTAATATTTTTTAACTTAGCAGTTAAGTTATCATAAATAACCTAATAATAATCTAATTCTTAATTAAAAGATGAACTAAATCTTCTCAAATTTTGATAAAAAAAAAATAATTGTAATAATGTAAAAATAAATTGAATCGTCAAAATGCATTTATTCAAATTTTTTAGCTTTTTCAATTACAAAATTGCAAAGTCTAGCTACTCAATAAATAGCTAAAATGGCAGCACTGCTCCAACATAATGCATATGCTGGCAACCTCTCGCTGACAACAGCTGTTATTGCTATCGCTTGCCATATTCAGACATCGATAACAAGGGAGCTCAACGAAAACGCTGCTGCTTTGTTGCTCTCTCGTTCTCTTATTCACAGTTGTTTTGTCGTCGCGGTCGGTTGTGCTATTGTTGATTGCTGCTGTCTTTGGACTCGCGCGTATGTAGTTCTTAAAAAAAAACCCAAAATTAATATGAAGTGCACGCGATTGTATTAATCACTCACAACACACACACACACGCTCACGTATTAAGTGAAATAAAAGAATTGCGTTCCGAAATTGGTTAAAACACGCACTATGGCTTCGACAGCAGTAGGAATAACAATAACAACACCATTGGCCAATGGAACTGCTGGCGACACGGCAGATTCTGCCAGCGCTGTCTATGCAGAGCAGCTGCAGCAACAGGAGAAGGAACGTCAGGCCGGTGAATCAAATGAGATAACGGCAGTGCCGAATTATGGATTAAAGCTAAAATTCGATCATATTTGGCCAGAGAAACGTAATCAGAATTTGCGGCCATCGATAAAACAATCGCTGCCAATGGTGCCGCTGGCATGCAGGTGAGTGTCGTCGACGTCGACGTCGCTGTCAAAGCCGCTTTAGATGCTGAGTGGACAGCTACACAGTATATTTGTATGTAAATAATTAATTGAAGCACATAATGCGAAATCAATAGCAGGCCTAATATAACTCATTGTGGCTGTTGTCCCTGTGCCCATGTGTGCCAAATATAGCTCCAGGTCCTGACAACACACACACAAGCACGCCACACACACACACACACACGATTGAACACATACACATTTATAAATTGAATACTTTTGTTCGCTTGGCGCCAACTAAGTGACATTAATTGCCGCAGGAAAATGCTCGGAAGTAGCAATGAGAATGTGTCGTGTGTTCGATATAAAGTATGTCCTGTTATGCACGCAAAGCTAAGTAAATTCAAGTCGCAACAAACAAGTAATATTAACTATATCTCCAAGAAGTAAATTAGCAATTTTGGAATTGAAAACTAACAGAAGTGGAACTCAATTTAGTATTAAGCTCAACACTTACAGACATCCAGCTAACTCAACAATTAAATGAAAATTAAATCAAAATAAATTAAATTGATTATAATAAATAAGTAATAATAATATACAAATAAAAATAAGACCAAATCATCTGAACCTACGTAGAATGATCATTAAACTTTATCACTAATCAGTGAGAATAGTCATGGTCATAAATTCTCGAGAGCTGTAACCTTATGAAAGCCTTTGCTTGATTTTAATTGAGAACGAATCCTTTGATAAACCTGCTCTGCTTTCACTGTTGGCTTGGCTTTGTAGCTTCCCGCATGGATTTCTCGTGGCGCCACATCCAAAATTGCCGCCCCTTTTGTCTGCCCGCATTGGCGCCAAGCTGGGCGTTCTGTTTGCGTGTCCCGGCCACATTTAAAGCAACAAAAATCAGCATGTATACGTTGTTTGTCCTCGCTTGTGAAAACAGTCGAATGTTTGGGTTTTTTTCATTCAAGCACGAATTTTCAGGTGCTTCATTTATGGCCTGCCAAACAACCAATCAGCGCCAACTGAACTGACCTATCTGAAGCATTAGACCTACACAAGTGCAATGAACTCACAGACGTTTTTGCCACATTCCCTGCAAAAGCATCTAAATGTGGGTCATCCTAGAAGCATTCTAACAAGTAGAAAAGATACTAGAGAAGATAGTAATATTGTCAAGGATTTAATACCCAAAGCTTCTATTTTATGCTGCATTTAAAATGGTGTTGTCTTGTGTTCTCATTTAAATTTTTAACTTTAAAATTAATTTGGTCAAGAAATTAATATACGAGAGGTGCTATCTATCAGGTGATATCAGATGAATATTATTGAAACAATAATATAAGTTTGACTCAAATCAATAAGAAAAATATGTTTTAATTAAATTTGTTTACTAAACGATTAATCACGGTTTTTTAACATTTTTCAATTGTGCAAGTACTCTGACAATTTTGACGCTCTGTTATGATCTGCGATAAGGAGAAAGAGTGTTCTCATTTTATTTGGCTTATCATATGTAGCTCTGTGACTCACAGGTTTTGTGACGCCTATGTGGACCTATCATTAGTTAGCTTTCGACTAATAGCTTCCGTGAAAGCTTTATAATCTTACAACTGATTAAGATATCTGAAGCTGTTTATTCAGTTCGACCGGCTTTTTGGACAGCGACATAATATTCTTACCCTATCGGTCTACTTTGACATACATACATACATTTGTATATTGGCTATATATTTTATATGGTCATAAATTTGAAAATTTGTCAAAAAACATATACTGATCTCGTATAGTATTAACTAAATATTTACGTAGAATCCATATCTCGAAGTGGCACCTGTTTAGCTTTGCTTATCATACGACTTCAAGTTTTACCCGAAATATTTTTTAGTTTCGTCACGCTTTTTGTGAGCATTTGAGTAGCACAAAAAAATATACGTTTATGAAGGGATAACAAATTTTATGCAGTCGAACTTCCCCAACTCGAAAGAAAATTCAAATTATGGTGACTTTGACTTATGGAATTATATTTTTAAGTATTTTAAACGCTATTGCCACTCGATTTAGTTTGAGTAAGAGAGGATTCAAGTTATGGAAGTTCGAGTTATGTAAATTTTTATATTTTGAAAAAAGGGTGTGATGATTTTGTGCAAATTAATGTAAAAGGGTCCGGTCCGTCTGTTCTTTCATATCTGCTCGATCTCAGAGACTATAGGAGCTAGAGATTCCAAAATTGATATATAGGCTACTGCATTCTATACGCAGATAACTTTTTTTTATAGTTTGAATGTCACACCTCCTTCGCCGGAAAATGACGAATAAAAGTATAAAGTTTGCGGTGTTTGCTTGTATTTGTATGTGCTTTATTATGTTTATATATGTACATATGTATGTACACGTATGCATACGTGTTAGTTTAAATCAAATCATAAAACATTTCGGTTACTTGTTGCTGTTGATATCGCAAGCTAGTATCGTTTAAACTTTAAAGTCTTATCGGTATGCGTACTATAGAATTGAATCATAACATTACACTCTTTTAATAATCATTTTTAAATAGCTTATCATATCTACTGTATATATAATGTATATAAAATGAGTAGCTAGATTTGTTTTTTTTTTAAGCATGATTTAAATTTTTTCTGATGTCATTTGCTTTTTATGTTCTCTTTGCAACATAATAAATAAAGTCCGATTTGAACCAAAGAGACCAAAGACAATATCAGAGATAAGGCTTTGGTTTGAAGTGTAAAATTAACACCAATGAAACATCTCTTTTACTTCATTGACATTGACATACATATACAGTTATGGAAAAAATAATAGAAACGACAGGGCTGCTCACATTTGAGACCAAATATTTCGTTTGTGGAGCTAATTTCATCCATGAAAACCAGTGTACTTGGTTTCAGGATAACAAAGCTCTATTTTATATACCTTTTTGGACTTCTTTCGTAAGAATTATAAACTGTGTATACTGATTTGTAGAAATACCACGTTTTCGTCTTGGAAAAAATAATAGAAACGCACTAGAATTTTGATATTATCTTGTTTCTTAAAGGTTGAAATCGAGTTATAGAGGTATCATTGTATGAACTAAAGATAGAAGAAGACATTAAATAACTTTTTTTTTGGATCCCGTTCTGCTTGTTGTTGTTATTCGTTTCAGAATGGGTCGTGGCGTACATTGTACTGTTATTGAAAGGAAACATATTCTGGATCCAAAAAATAAAGGCAACTCAATCTCAGATATTGTTACAATTCCTAATATTTATAAAAAAAATGTTTTCAAAGATTTACTATAAATAAAAACCACAAACACGCAGAAAAAGCTTGCAACATAGGATAAATTCGACAACATCCTTATCCGAAAATCAAAAAAAAATCCCTTTCTGTCATCGGAAGTTCTAAAAAATCATTTAAATGCAACGGTCAGTAGTCGCACTATAAGAAATAGGCAGATTGATGACGGTTTCAAAAGCCATATAGCTCGAAAGGTACCATACCTTAGTAAAAAACACATCAGCAAACTGGAAAATTTCGCGCAGGTGCGTTTACTGCGTCCAAATTGAAAATATATGTTGTTGTCAGACGAAAATAAAATCAATTTGTTTGGATCTGATGGGGAACCACATGTTAAGCGGCAAAAGAATACTCCCCACGACCCAAGGTGCTCAACTAAAACGTTTGAGTATGGAGGTAGAAACATAATTTTTTAGGGATGCGTTTCTCATTCTGGTGTTGGTCCATTACATTGGATAAGGGTATTTCCCAGTATGTCAATATACCCGACAGTATAATGCTACCTTATACTGAAAAGGAAATGCCATTAAAGTGGGAGTTCCAGCAGGATAATGATCCAAAACATTATTCAAAGCTGGCCAAGAAATGGTTCCTTGACAGCAAAGTTCCCTTAATGGAATGGCCTTCACAGTCAATGGACCTTAATCCCATA
Organism: Drosophila suboccidentalis; assembly: GCA_037043435.1. Lineage (NCBI taxonomy): Eukaryota > Metazoa > Arthropoda > Insecta > Diptera > Drosophilidae > Drosophila > Drosophila suboccidentalis. The sequence goes on from JBAMBK010002340.1 coordinate 13,545, forward strand.
GAGCACCTTTGGGGGATCTTAAAGAAAAGGATTGGGAGCTAAAAGCCCCAAAATTAAGGATTATTTGTAGAAAAAAGTTAAATTCGAAAGGTACTCCATTAATCCATGAATTTGTGCCAAACTGGTGGACTCCATGGGTCGTCGATGTGTCGGAGTCACTAAAAATTGCGGTGCTACAACCAAATAGTAAAATTAAAGGTTAATCTTTATGCCTTTGTAACTTAGAAATTGTTTTTCTTAACTTTGGGCCTGCCGTTTCTATTATTTTTTTCAGGCCTAAAAAAATAAAAAAAAATTGTATACTATATTAAGCTTTTTTAAAAATATTATTTTGGTTTATTTTGATACATTACTGGATAGGCGTTATATAAAAATTATGAAACTTAAGAAAAAAAAATGTTCATTGAACATAATTTAAAAAAAAACGAAAAAAAATGCCGTTTCTATTATTTTCCATGACTGTATACGAAAAAGCGTAGAGTAATACACATATTAAATTGAGTATCCTTCATTATAAAATTGGACATCGTCACAAAAATTTAACTCAAGTAGAGCTTTTACTCGAGATTCGACTATTGCGATTTTACTTTTGTTTTATGGTTTTATTCACAAAATAAAGCAAAACAAAAACAAGAAAAGATTAGGAATCGAGTAAGACACAGTTTGTGGATACAGAGTATAAAACGCGTCGTAAAATGCGAATATAATCGAATCATTTCTAAGTAAAGTAGAAACGTACATTTATTTATATTACAAATTGTGATAAGCCCGGAAGACTGACCCACTTAAAAGAAGGAACGTACTTAGGTTCAATGTTAGAGTTATTGCAAAGTTTTAGCATTTTCCGTCTTTATAATGTTATTCTGAATTTACACACATTCAGTGCATTGTCGTGTTGTTCCTGGCGCCACAATCCTGTCAGTTCACTCGTCTGTCAGACAATAAAATCCTTTGCCCCATATAAAAACGTAACTCTTCTTCCTTCGCAAGTTTATAGTATGCAATTCGAAAAAGATTATAATAAAAACGTTTAAGGAGTAGATCTCCTTTTGATTATTTAATCCATTAAACCAAGTATGTGTCTTAGTTTTTTAGAGTAAAACGAAACTCAAGTTTCTATTCAACAAATTGGTTACCAAATGGATATTTACAATAACAATAATCTGCATTCGAATTTTCGTCACATGAATGTGAATGTCAGGAATCTTTGCATTTTATTTCTTACTTTCAAATCATATGCTTACTCAGGCGTTGGAATCAATCCCAAAGCACTTTTCCTTATTGTTTTTACATGGCTGGCATTTCATTTGCCACAGTCTAACATCGAAATTTCTTTCCGTCTGCATAAAAGAGAAACAATGCGATTCCTTGGGGAGTTTTAGGTTGACTACTGTTGAGTTTTCCCTTAGGTTCGTTCCCAATTTGTCGCATTTTGTTTATTTTTGGCCTTGCTTAGGGACAGGTTTATTTTTGGATTTAAAAAAGATATTCTCTATCTATTGGAGTCATTGAATTTGATATTCATAAAATTCTAAATTTATAACTTTGAATACCTTTCAGTGATTTATATATTTATTTTAATGTTATGCGATTAGTAGGTAGTTGACATAGTTAAAACTAATGGAATTACTTATACGATAGATAGGAGCCACTTTTTCCATGTTAGTGATAGCCTTACCATTCTTAAAATATGTAGGTAAATTATAGCACCAATCAAATAATGTAAGTTACTTCACAAATTCATTTGCACATATGTACATACGTTCACAGAGTAATTTTCTTGCCCCATAACTTTAGTGTAAACTGAATACTCGCTTAAGGGGGTATTGCTGGTTTGAAGGCTGTTTTTGTACCTTTTTAAAAAAAATCTTTTTTGAAAACGGAAATAGTTATTTAAATTCTGTATGTTCTGTAAGGTATGCTGCTGGCGGCACGGATAACTCCACTTCGGATCATCAAAAATGAAAAAAGTAAACGGCGCTAAATTCAGTAGAGATGTAATTCAGGTCCCTACCTCAATCATAATTTTGCGATTTTTTTTACAAAATGAAAAATAAATTTTTAGCCAATTTTTTTTTTGGTTTAGTGTTAAAAAAAAATAGTAAAAACATTTTTAAAATTATGATTGAGGTAGGGACCATAATAATGACAATTCGATTGCGTCGATAGCACTTTGTTTCATTAAAATCGGTTCAGAACTACGGGCGCAATCCGTGCCGCAGCTTCGAAAAAAGTGGTATCGAGATAAACGCGTTTAAAGTTTTGACTTCATTCTATATATTCTCAAATATCCAAGCTATAAAAATATCCGAAAAAAATATCGGAAAAAAATGTTTGCCAACCAGCAATACTCCCTTAAATTTTAACAGTTTACTTTTTGGTCTTTTGATTGCTTTTTTGTTGTCTCGTTTTCAATTTCGAACCGAATGTGATATTTTACATCCTCCAAGGAGTTGGACTTAAAATATTCGAGCCATACATGATGAATGTTTTGAGACCCTGTACTTAAAAAGGATAAGGGGGCTTATAGGTTTGTCATATTTCGGTTTTATTATTCCATCGTGATAAATTCGAATTAGAATAGAAGATTTTACTAAGATCCGATAATAAACTCGAAAGCTATTTAAAAAAAAAAGTCCATTTCTCCTTTTTAGGCACAGAGTCTAAAAATGGCTTCTTTTGAAGATCCCTCGGTTTCTGTTAGTTTATTTGCTTGAACATTTATGGAACAGATCTTCCACTGACTTTGTTTTCAACAAAAAATATATTTGTAATAAAAATAACTTTCGAATCTATAGAGTCAATCAGTTAATATAGACCTAAGCTATTACTACGAGCTACTTCTCTTTTGGAATTTCGTATGTATTTGCAGTATTTGAGTGATAGCGTTGTGTGCATAAGTTTATGGGCGAATTATCCCATAAGTCGTTATATTTCCTGAATTGGGTGAGTGATTAGTGTTGGTTGTTGTTGCCAATCTGATCCGATTTCGATTCCAATTCCGATTCCAATTCGAAAGTTAGTAACATGAATCGCCATGAGAACATTGTGTGCAAAGGCTGCGGCAAAATGGATTTTACGGGTCGCTGCTATCGCTGCCTGAGCTGCCAGGACTTTAACATGTGTGCCGTGTGCTATGACGGTGACTTTACCACTCCCCAACATCCGTTCGATCATCCGGTCAAGTGTGTCTTTACGGCGGCAGATGTGGAGCTTTATTTCGGTGGCGAATATCTGAATGATCCGCCGCAGAGCTATCGATGTCCATACTGCAAGCAATGGGGCTACAATGAGTCCACATTTCTGGAGCATGTGTCCGCCGAGCATGTGGGTGCGAGCACGTTGCTCGTGTCCACAATGGTCACCCTCTTTGAGCAGCAGCAGGCGGTGCGTCTATTTCTGGAGGACGAACAGCTGGCGGTGTTTGCATCCGCCGCCACCTCGCGAAACGAGCTGATGAATCGCAATGAGGGCTCACTGGAACTCTATCTGGAGCCGTTGAATCCCAATGGAAGCTATCAGCGGGATCATCCGGTGGCCCCGTTGACCTTTCGGGTCTCCAAGCCCAGCGCTGTGGAGGTGGCCCCTTGGGTGGCCGACAACGGATCATTGTCGGCATCGAATAGCAACCACAATGTGGACAGTAATTTTCTGATACCGGATCCTGTGCGTCGTCAGTCGTTGTTGGATCGAGCGCGTCACCGTTTGAACTTTGACCGGCCACCATTGCCGCTGCAACAGCAGCAGCAACAACAGCAACAACATCAACAACAGCAGCAGCAACTGAGCAGCGCCCATTCCGCACTGTCGGATATGATGCGATTTAATGAGCCGTTGCCCACCAGTCGACCAAATCGCCTGAGCAACTTGCGCGCCATGGCAAATCAATCGCCCAACCAAACGGCCAGCGGTCGGAGCATCAATCTCTTTGGTCCCAATGCGGCGGCGGAGAATGTGCGACGCAGCTTCTATCCGCCCGGTGAGATATCGCGGTCGCGTCCACAGCGACATCGCACTCCGCGGATGCAGATGGAGGGCTTCCCGGCCAGCGGTGTGAGGCAGGTGCATGTGCAGCGCCTAAGAGGCGGACCTGGTTCTGGTTCTGGTCCTGGTCAGGCGAATGGACCCAGCCCTAGTCAGCGACTGGTTGAGTTCAGTGAACTGGCCCATGGGGCATCCGAGCTGATGAATGCAAACTTGTCATCCGGTCCGGTTTTGTTGCGCACCATCGAAGAGGAGGAATTGCAGCAGCAACAACAGCCAGCCACAGAGGGGGCCAAGCAACTGGAGCAGGAGCGTGAACGTTTCCTTTGCTTTCCCTTTTTGTCATCATCGTCCCGATCTTTGGGACCGCCCGAAGAGCGAATCTCGTTTCTAGTTCAACGCGCCGAGTTTGTGGCCCAGCTGCTGGCCTCGGTGCTCTGCGAGGAGGAACTAACCACTGGCATTACAAATCCCATACTGAAAGAGTCTGGAAATACGGCAAAGCTTCGCAACCGTTTGACCAGCGAATTTGTTGGAGCTGGCGACTCTGAACTGGATCTAAAGCACACTACACCATGCTAACATACATACCTCCATATTTTATTCGTGTTTTGGGTTATCATCATCCAGCAAAACTTTCGTTTCATTTTTTTACTAGGCACAAATTTTGGAGTCTCACGCCCTTTTCAAAACTTTCGGACAACATTGGCCAACTGTTAACCCCTGTTGGCCAAAACAAATTGCAATTGTCATAAGTATTTGTGTTTTGAATGTGGATTTTACTTAACCAAGTAACCCAATGTATTATTCCAAAACATATCAAATATAGACGCTTACCAGCTGAAACATTGATCTCCAATATCAATAGTTTATTGAAAAAAGTAAATTTTTTATGTATGTATAATAATTGGACTTTGTTGATTTTCTTTATTTTTATGAAACGGTAAATATTTAATTTAGTTAAAATTATAGTTCATAATTGAGAAATCTTGAAATATTTTAAAGTTTGGTCTATACTTTATAATTTTTCTGAAAATAACTTGAACTATTTAGTGTCACAAGAACCAGAACAGGGAATCGCCGACCCTATAAAGGAACAAAACTAGAAAATTACCCTTTAAAGAATATATACAGGGCCGGACAAAGAAACCCGGACAGTATAAAAGAGTAGTTTTTGAAAAAAATTTTTTCAAAAATATTTTCGCTAGTATTTTTTATAATTTTTTTAAAAATACTAGCGAAAAGATTTTTGAAATTTTTTTGCAGTCACTATTAAAATTGTTTAAAGAATGTTTTTGCATCCCAACTTTTTTGGTTTGAACCCTAGAAAAAAGTTTTGAAAGTAGACTTTTTTTCAAATTCGAAAATCTCAATCGGTACTTAATGGGTTAAGGAAAGTTTTGTATCATTTAAACAGACCCTAGGCCACCTACGTTTTGCCTATGGTCGAATAAATAAAAACTTTAAGAAAACTCCAAAAGCCACTCTTTTATGGTGTCCAGTTTTCTTTGTCCGGCACTGTATTCTTGATCAGCATCAACAGCCGAGTCGATATAGTCATGTCCGTCTCTCCGTCTGTGTGAGCGCCTAGATCTCAAAAACTATAAGAGGTAGCGAAACCAAATTTGGCACACAGGCTTCTATAAACGCAGATGAAGTTTGTTTTTAAATTTTTGCCGCAAGTTTTTTTTCCTCCGTAAATCGCGAAAAGCCACCACACACAGCTTTTAGAATATTACGTAGTTTTTAGTAAATAACGTTAACTATTTTTATAAGATATCATCCTTCTTAATCGCAACAAATTCGACCAGTCAGAACGGTAGTAATGACAACAACAATAACAAAGTTTCCATTTATTTAAATCAGCGTTGAGTCCTTACATTCATTGTAACATAATCAACACAGTTGTAGTATTTAAAAGTAAGACCAAATCTCTTACTTAAGGCAAAGGCCTTTCGGTTGTAATGGCTGATTTAGTTTTCAAGTAATGCAAGTGCCTAAAAGCATACAATAAAAATTATTTTAAATTTATTTAAATACGTAACGGGTATCCTATAGTCTGGAGCTCGACTATAGCCTTTCCCCACTTGTTTCTTTTTATCCTTGAACCGATTTTCTTCGCTTTAGTATTTTATGTCTGCCTTCCCCTTTCATATCTATTCCCATTCCCCAGGCATTCACTTCTTAAGCCCAGAGGCACAGCTAAGCACATAAGTAGCTGACTCTAAGAGCTAATTAAAAAGTCAATTGGCTGGCGTGCTTCAACATGGAACGGAATGCCATGGCGTAGAATCTGTGCTGTCATTTGGGGTTGACCCTTATAAGGAATTGTCTCAAAGTTGAGCACGTTTTTTTGCCTAAATATGTAAATTGATGGGAGAAAAACGCTAGTGTCGAAGCCTTGCGGAGAGTGAAAACTTTGTTGCTATAGGCACAGTCCAATCTGTATAAAAAGTTTTGATAGGTAAAAAAAATCTGGACATACTAAAATTTAAATTTTATTCAATCTTGATAAGTGGAAAAATAATAATAAATTTATTATCTTGAATTAGATTTAATGCAAAAATACAAATTTTTTATTAAAAAAAAATAAATGAATATAGAAAAACAATTGAAAAATTTAATACAGCTGAACTTCCATAGCTCGAACTTTTATAACTCGAATTTCTCTCTAACTCCAGCTAAATGAGTGACAGTAAAATTAATCAACTTAAGAAAAATAACTCTGTAAGTCGAATATCTTCATAACTCGAACCTTTTCTTTGGATAATGGTGATTCGAGGGAAGTTCGACTGTATTTATTTTATATTAAACTTAAACCTTCTGTTCAAGGGTTCCTGGAAACATTCGGCGATCCAAACTAAAGTCTTGCTCTTGACTCGATGTGAATTAGGTTTTAGCGATGCGATCATTTGTAATGAAAACAACTTAACATTTTGCTGTACTTCGCTTAATGGAATTGGCTTCCCATTGGCCGGACATGCACTTGACTTTGGCACAGGGCACAGCCGAGACACTGGCCTTCCAAATGAGACACTGGGGCAAAAGGACCAGCCCTAAATTCGATATACGTGTGTATTTTTGTGTAACAACAACAACAACAGAAACAACAACAACCCCTAGCTGACCTAGAGTCGAGAAACCAACCCTCTTAGCGCCCCAAATTTTGGGGCTAGGCTAACATTTACCAAATTGTGACATCATCGTCATTATGTGCAAATATGAAACTCTAGTTCTCCTCTCTCTCCCTCTCTCTCTCCCTCTCGTTTGCAGATATGCAGCCTATTACTGGAAGGTCTCTCGTGAAGGTCGACGCGCGTACATGGACTATTTTTATGTGGAGAATGGTAAGCAGATCTATGGTGTGCCCATTGGGGGCATCGGTGGTGGCAGCATTGGACGGGGCTATGCCGGTGAATTCTGCCGTTTTCAGATGCGTCCGGGCATCTATGAGTACAATGTGGTCCAGGCTAATCAGTTTATAGTCACCATTAAGGATCACAAAGGTTGCACCATCTTTCAGAGTTTGCTTTCAAAGTGCAGGTGAGATTGGCACACGCTTTTAATAATAGTACACTCTTTCAATTATAAAACTGTAACTAGACTTTCAGATTTCCATTAATTTTCATCCTCCATTGAACTTGCCTCTTTTATCATGCCACATTTACAATGCTTTACTCATTTAGTTGATGCTTTTTTTATACGCAACAGGCAGCATGAGGCACAAATATATTATACAACTCTTTGTTCTTGATTAGCATCAACTGTCGACCTGTCGGTCTAATTGATTGCGACAATATTAGACGTAGACCAGCAGTGGGTAGGAATATTTCCATTGGGACAGCGACAACATCTGCAACAAAAGACACAGTTTTAAAAATCTCAAGTGCTTTGCACATTATGAAATTTAATGCATAAAATCTGCTATGTAGTCTCCTGTATGAAACTCAGATTAAGTTTAATTATTATTTTTTTTGAGAATTATTTAAAATTAGGAACCGCAAATAATAATAAAATGTTTAATGATTGATATTTTTTACATCAAAAAATCAATTACTAGAATGCGTATACAAAAAAAAACTATAATGATTAATTTTAAGCGAAAAAAAGTAAACTCACAAATAATCATACAGGGGTGCCACAGAAATCGCTTTCGCTTGAATTTCACTGGAATTTGTATGAAACTTAAATGAAATTCAAGCGAAAGCGATTTCTGTGGCACCCCCGAAAACTTATGATTTTTATTTTTTTCGCTAAAATATAATGATTCTTTGAGAGTTTTATTCTATCGATTAAAATTATCGATTATATCACTCTGCTGAATATAGCCGAAATAGTATTAGAGCAGGTTAAAGAAATTCAATTCCGACAAATCTTATCGAAAGTGAAATTCGGAACAGGCCTGAATATAACTCATAATAATTACGATTCCTGTTAAAAACTATTAGGATCAGCATGGAATCATACACAGGGGTGCCTCAGAAATCGCTTTCGCTTGAATTTTACTTAAATTTGTATAAAAATGAAGTGAAATTTAAGCAAAAGCGATTTCTGTGGCACCCCTGATATTTTTTATATTTATATTTGCATTGCATTTGATAATTATTTTTTTTTTTTAAACCGTTTATGTTTTTGCCAAGCTAATACAATTTGCTCAATGAAACAGATTTCTTATAAAATAAATTTAAAAAAACAGCAGGTAAACTACGCTAATAGGCTTGTTCCCCCCTCTAACATACCCAGTCATATACTTTCAAATTCTTTCCAGTCTATTAACCTGTAACATCTGCATCTAATTAACACACACTGTTCACTTTACTACTCCTAACTAACGGTGTTTAACAAACGACAATGAAAACATATTATATTTATAATTTTTAAATATGATATTTTTTTCTCTCATTTTGGCTGCACCTACAATATTATAATATTACACCACGTCAACAACAACACCGACATGACTAAAATATATATATATATATATTTTTAACATTGTGAACTGACAAATGGATTCGATTCATCCTGAATCGTTTCTGTATTACAATTTGGGTTTATTGCTTATGGGATGTGCAATTTGATTCGATTCAATTTGGTTTGCTTTGCTTTTGTACGCTGATCAACCATTCCATTCCACAAATATACGTATATATATAACATATATAACATATGCGAATCTGTAGCACCAAGTCATTCAAGGCCAATACGAACAACAACGATGCCGAGGCCGATGAGGCCGAAGCTCAAAAAACTAAATGTCAACTGCCCAATTGCAGCAGCCGACCCAGACAGCCGTTGAGTGCCTGGCACTCGAACATCGAGGACTCCAGATGCAGCTATACGGGTCTATATCCCCGTGCCTGGACCGAATACGATCTGTCGCACTATGGCGTCCGTTTGGTTTGCCGCCAGATCTCGCCGGTGATTCCCCACGACTACAAGGAGTCGAGCCTGCCCTGTGCCGTGTTCGTCTGGTCGGCAGAGAATGTGTCTGACCAGGAGCGAAAGGTGTCGATCACATTTACGTTCAAGAACGGCACAGGTAACAAGAAACAGGATGCCGAGGGTAACGCCGAGTCCGAACTGATCAGCGAGGGCAATGCCAAAGGCGTCAGCATCAAGCAGACAATCAACGAGATGCCATGTAGCTACAATCTTGCCTGTCGCGTCTTGTCCGAGATCAGCATAACGCGCTGTCCCCAGTTCGATCCCGCTGGCAATGGCGAGCAGCTGTGGGCACAGCTCAAGGAGCACGGCCAACTAAACGAGCAGCCCACCCCGGAGACACTAAAGAGTATGTTTTTGTGATGGAAATCCAAACAGTGAATCGATTTTCATATCAAAAGTGCAAAAATCGACGATACAAAAATTAATCGAGTTGTTCAAAAATATCTCCAAATCATAACAATATATAGATAAAAAAAAATTCAAATAATATTTAGCTGTAAAAAAGAAATTCCCGTAAATTGGGACTTGTTCAGTTGCTAGGTCGAAAATGAAAAACTTCAAATTTTCACAACTCTGCCAAAACTGATCCGATTTCGAAGGGAAATGTCATTTTGATCATGGTTTGGCATCCATTCTTTCTTCATTCAAATTTAATTCATTTCGAATCAAATTTTAAGCAAGTTAACTTTCCCTTCCCTTAACTTTATCGAAAATTCAGAATTTTAAAAGCTCAAGCCATAACTAACTAAACTTAATTCTGCAAATGAACTACAAAGAACAAACTCTAATGAGTTGTCGATTTTCTTTTTTTTGATGAAAATCGATTTATTTAACTCGCTAAAGATTTTTGATGTATTTTTGCAATACTAAATAGCATGTAATTGATAAACAAACGAGTCTAATTTTAATCTCCTAATCCCACAGCCAAGGACATTGGTGTGGCCGTCTGTGCTCAACTGGCGCTGAAGCCTCAGGCCTCGCATGAGCTGGAGTTTGTGCTCGCCTGGGACATGCCCAAGATCCAATTTCCACGCAAGCTGCAAACGCACACACGCTACTACACCAAGTACTTCGATGACAGCGGCGAGTCTGGGCCCAGGATATGCGATTATGCACTGAAGCACTATGCCAGCTGGGAGCGACTCATCGACGCCTGGCAGCGACCCATACTCAACGATGAGTATGTTCTCATTTTAAGCAAAAATTAATTTTAAATATTTTTATATTTACTGGACAAAGTTTACTTTGATTTAATCTCAACTAATGCAAATTTGAATCAGTTGTAATTTGAGTCGATTTATTCCAGCACCAGTAACTATTTATTTACATATTTCCCTACCAGTAAAATTTTTGTTTAAGTATTTCTTACAATTTAAATTTTATTTGTAATTTTTCATCTCCATTTAATTTTAATTTATTTGTAATTTTCCATTCCCAGTACACTTTTATTTGGTATTTTTCATGGCTAGTAAATATTTAGCTGTGACTTTTCACCTCCAGCCTTCAATTAACATAATTTATCATTTTTTACTGCTAGGGAAATAAATATTTAGTATTTCCTCTAGAGAAATATATTTATTATTTTAGCCCGACTAAAAGCAGTCGGCAAAAATTAAATGAATTTTGTCAATTAATTTAAATGAATTAAACTATAACTAAAATTAAAAAGTAATAAATTAATTTAGTATAAATTTTAATTGTGCGCTGAAAAGAAAATAAGTTAAGTCTGCGGTATGAAAAAAATTATAATTGATCCAACATTTGTTGCAAGAATTGGGGAAAACCCAGAAAAACCCAATCAGATCAATGAGAAATAGTTAAGTTGAAAACCTCTGCAAAGATCTCTGATCAGAGATCAAATATTTAACCGCAGGTGATTAAAAGGAGAAGCTTGAATTAGGTGGAGAGAGAGATTGCTTAAATCAATTAAAATTACAACAGATTCAAAAAGTAGTTGAGAAACAATCAAAACCAATTTAACAATTGATTCCAATATCAAATATTAATTTACTACTGTAAGATTCAACTATGTAAAATAATTTACTCAAACAAAATTGTAATCAGTATTCCCAGCTCTGACTAATACCCGTCCATTTTATAGAGGCCTGCCCGACTGGTATAAATGCGCCATATTCAATCAGTTGTATTTCATCTCGGATGGCGGCACCTTGTGGCTCAAATGTGACTCATCGCTGGGCACGGAGCTGGCCTATGATGATCCACGCTTGGCGTATGGTCGCTTTGGCTATTTGGAGGGTCATGAGTACCGCATGTACAATACGTATGATGTGCATTTCTATGCCTCGCCAGCACTGGCCCATCTCTGGCCCAATTTGCAAGTGAGTTTGCAGTACGATTTCAAAGATGCCATTGCCGCTGAGCTCAATGATACACGGAAAATGCTCTACGATGGCAAACTAATGCCGCGCAAGGTCAAGAACTGTGTGCCACATGATCTGGGTGATCCGGATGAAGGCAAGTTAATCAGACATGGAATCATATGCATTTTATAAATAGTATTCAATTGCAGAACCCTTTACGCTCATCAACTGCTATAATATACATGATGTCAACGATTGGAAGGATCTCAATACAAAGTTTGTGCTGCAGGTCTACAGGGACTACTATGTGCTCAATGAACTGGCCCAGGCACAGGCGGACAATGCCAGCAAATTCAGTTCCATTGAGTTTATCGACAAGGAGAGTCTCTATGAGATGTACTCCCAGGATAACAAACGCAAGAACTCAGCGGATGAAAAGCAGCGTAAGTACCTAAATTTAAAAATTTATAAGAATACTTTAATATATTTCAGTTTCGATTTCTTTTTTTTAGAGCATCGCAAATCTGCTTCCATGTACATCAATGAGACAAATGGCAAGGTGTATCTTATGGATGCGATGGGCTATTTAAAGTCAATGTATGGCGCTTGTAAGGCCATCATGGAGCGCACAATTGAGTATGACAAGGATAACGATGGCCTGATTGAGAATACCAAAATGCCGGATCAGACCTATGACTGTTGGGTTATGGATGGCCCCAGTGCCTATTGCTCTGGTCTCTGGCTGGCCGCCCTGCAATCCATGTCCGTGATGGCCACACTTTTGGATCAACCCAATGATTGCCTGCGCTACCAGGATATCTTGGAAAAGGGCAAGCATTCCCTGGAGGAAAAACTCTGGAATGGTAGCTACTATCGCTTTGATTTGTCCCACAATCATCGCGACACAATTATGGCTGACCAGTTGTGCGGACATTGGTATTTGAAGTCCTGTGGCTTTGACTATGAGATTTATCCCAAGGAAAATGTGCGAACGGCTTTGAAGCGAATATACGACAACAATGTGATGGGTTTTCATGATGGCAATATTGGCGCCGCTAATGGTTTCATAGCCAATTCCAGCGAGCCTTCAAAGCCGGGTCATGTGGACAATAGCAACATTCAGGCGGAGGAAGTATGGCCGGGCGTAGTGTATGCATTGGCTGCTACCATGATACAGGAGGGTATGTTCGAGGAGGCATTCCAGACGGCTGGCGGCATGTATAAGACCATTTCCCAGCGCATTGGAATGAACTACGAGACACCCGAGGCGCTATATGGAGAGAAACGTTATCGCTCCATTGGCTATATGCGACCACTGAGCATTTGGTCGATGCAGGTCGCCTGGGAGCGTCGCAGGGCCCTACGGGATTAGCTCCCCCTTTTACCTTAATACCTTACCTTACCTTAATGTACCGCGATACCAAAGATGTATCTAAGCTGTCACAATGAGGTTCTTAGCTTTGGGTTTCTGCGATCGCAACGTTACGAGCTTATATGGCGGCTCTGAGAGCCTTTCTAAACCATAAAATTGTATTCAAATGTTTAAAAGAAAAGCTTTATATATTTTCTAAACTAAGTTTAACGTTTGCTTGTTTTCAATGTCTTCTCTAGTTATTAAGCATCTTCGTATACTTATATTCTTTTGGCAGTTACAAATCACACGTAAATTAAGTACAACTATTGAATCGTGTTTATAAAGCAAGCACAAAACCTATTTAAATGTTAGCTAATTCAGATCTTTACATTGCATTACGCATTACAATGTTTAATTAATTATATACATGTATTTATGTCTACAACAAAACAAAAGTATTCAAATATAGTATATGTATTCGTGGAAAATCCAGTTTGGATTTTTATTTTATCTTTTAAACAAATTTAATTTTAAACTTAGTCTTATTAAACAACATGGACAGCTTTGAGTTGCTTTCTGTTTACTCTGCGGATTCCTGCTGCTTTGTTGTTCGACGCTGGTCGATCCATTGTTGTAGGAACTTGTCGTACTCCCGCCGGCTGCGGCAGAGAATAACCAGCGTGGAAGGTCGACAGCCGTAGGACGCCAACTCCTCCATGCGCTTTTGCGTGGTCTTCAGGCTGTGACACAAAATACGCGGCACCTGAGCTATTTCGAATCGCGTGAATTTGGCTTCGTTAAGTAAATAGTCCAGCACCTCCTTGATCTAATAAATATATAATATAGTTCGACCTTTAAATGGACATTTAACTAAAAATTTTACCTTCGTAACACGAACTGTGTGCACTTGCGGATGCCTGTCCATAATGGCTTTGGCTTCAGTCACGCTAAAGCCCAAACGATGCGCCAGATACTCCACAACTGAGGAGAATTGACCCAGCACCTGTAGCTCGTCCAGTGAGAGCTTAAGAGAACTGTGCAAAATCAACTGATGTTAGCCAATATATAGATATATTTGGATTTCACCTTACCGTTGCAATATTGGTTCCGGACAGCGCACCATCCAAGGCATTATCTTGTCCTTTTTGGCACGCTGGGCGCGTTCCAAGCGCAACTCGACCGATTTGGGTGTATAGCGGAAAGCCCACAGATCCTTCAGTATGTTAATGGGCGATACATTGTAGTGAATCATGTGCTGCAGGTTCTTTTCAAACATGTCATAGGGCATTTCCAGTATGAACAGACGTTTGGACAGATATTTGGTGACGATCTCCGGTCGGACTTCTAGCTTCTCGCTTATATAGTAAACCCGATTCTTTTGGGACAAGTCTCCGGTTTCCGCATTTAAGGCACTCACAAGCTTGCGTAGTCGTGGAATCGTCAGGCGCAGAAAGGGCACAAAGTGGTTAATGTCTTGCATTTTCATTGTTTTGATCAGCTTTAACTTGAGCTCCATGCGTTCTGGAATGGATCAAACTTTTAATTTAAACATCATTCAAAATAGAATAGCTACTTACTATAGTCTAGGGCCAGCAGCCATGGATACTCAACAAAGCTTTGCTTGGTGACGCCTTCGAGTAGGAGAGTATCTAACGTTTGAACGAGGCATCGATTACGATGGAACCGCTGCACTTGATCATCACTTACAATGCGCTGCACCTCGTCTTCGGTGAGACGGAAACGTTCGCGTAGCTCTTTAACGAAAACACTCATCCGACTGCCGGTTTCCAGATCTGCCCGGTACGGCACATAGTCACTATCCGTCTCATGGCCGATTTGTGACGCGTGGCTACTAATTCTGGCTGATGTCGCCAGCGCCGGCTTCTTCAATATCGTGTTATCCTCATATTCGTATTGTGTAAACAGCCCACGACAAACTGTTGCTCTTATTAGGGGTGCTGTGTGTGTTTTTGAGTGCAGTTGTAATTTGCAAGCACTCTGAAAGCTGCGCACCAGACTTCGCAACATATTTTAAGGGCTTGTGGTGTTCTATTTGCAGTAAATGATAAATTAAAACATCTCTAGACAATTTGTAAGCGCTGAAAATATTTACCAAACAGCTGTTTATAAAGCTGCCATTTTATTCGATATCTGCGCGATCTGGCAAGGCCATAACCAGTCGATAACAAATGTATCAACATATCGATAGCACAATATAATATCGTAATTGCTGAAACCCGCGCCTAAGAAAATGCAATATTTAAAATCGAAAAATATTTCAAAATAAAAATATGTCAAGTTTATTTATGCAAGATTTTCCACACACCTCATCGCTGCAGTGCTATGTGTGCATATACAACAAGGCATGCGAATTGAAAAAGCGATCGAAGGAGCAACAATTTGAGATTTCCCAACCCACTGTGCAGTGTCGAGGATGTAAACTTCAATTTTACTGCAGCTTGGCGCATTTGGTCGCAGATCATGGACATCGCGATATTTGCAAAGTGCTGATTGATTTGCAATTGTCTCAACAAATTGAGCATCCACTGCGTTTGAATGGCGAAATGAGTTTTGGACTGCGTCATTCCATTTCCCAACTGATGCTGGCGGCGCGTGTGAAACTGCGCCGAATGTTGACGCCTCGTGAGCGCCAGCTAATTGGCTATCCGGCCTATTGTGCGGTGTGCCAGTGTCTGGATAAGCTGACCGCCTGCACTGGCTGTGCGGCTGTTGCCTACTGCTCGGAGGAGCATCGCAGCTGGGATCGCGTCCATCATACGCCGGAAGTGTGCCAGACATTGGCGCTTTACTATTCCCCCTTTCGGATGCTGGAAGCCAAATTCGAAATCAAAGACTTCAGGCAGCGCTGCGACTTGGCGCGCAGTGATTTAGTCGCAGCATTTCAGCTTGCGACCGGAATACAGGTGGACAGCAAACCTTGGCGATCCATAGAGGACTACGAGCGATTTGCCGCCTGTTCGTCGTTTAGCGGCATTGGCAGCGTTTGCCTGGCGCTGACGCACATTTCGTTTCTGGCAGCACCGCATGAAATTGTCAGCGTTTATGTTGTGGGTGCCGGGGAGAAGCATCGACGCTACTTTCAGGAAATACATCTGAAATTTTTCTTTCTGCAATACCCAACTGTTTGCCAGCTAGATGTGTACTTTATTGGACACAAACTGCAGCCAGATGCTGACGAGGAAGTATTGGCGTTTGAGATGCAGGTAAGTGGAAAACCAGAGATGTGGATTAATCTGATACAATTTCCAATCCTTTACAGGGCTACAAACGAACAGTTGTGAAGCGGACTTTTTCCATAACTTTTGAACGCTTTGCCAAGACGCATAAGGTGGATCCAGTGTTGATTATAATCTACAATCCCGATTTCGAAGATCTGGACAACCTTACAGAGCGATTGGTGGAACGTAGTTATCCACATGCTGTGCAGCAAGCAGAGCACAATGATTACGACTGGCGTTCCTGCCTCTTAGAGACCCTGTATACCTACGGCGTACCCATTTGTATTACCTCGTCCACTAAGGTGCAATCCCGGTCAAACATAACGTGTGTTAACCTGCTCGCCAAGACCTACGAAATTGCGGTTAAATGTGCCTACAATTGCAGAGAGAATCCGTATCGCGAGATATTGCCGCATCGTAATCCATGTCCAGATGATACTGAGACAATTATCTATGATAATAACTATTTGGAAGTGATTTTCACAGCTAAAAAGTACTGAGGGTATTATTGAGAAAAAGTACCTATTTATTTTAATTTAATTTAGTTGTTTTTTTGGTGAACTTGTACTTGACCAACTGTTTACAGCAGCTTGTCTGTATATGTATGTCAAATGTATTCCTTGTTTTTTTTTTTTATTTTTTTTTAATATCCTTTACTTAAACTTGTTTATGTTATGTATACCAAATAAAACATTTGACTTTTAAGTTTTGTAATTGACTTTATTGCAAAAAAAAATACTGTTTTCCAACTATGGTAAAATCAACTTGTAACATGTATGTACATAAATCATGAAATATTTATCACAATGATTCCATTAGCCTTCAAATGGACCAATTAACAAAACAATTGGGAAATCAAAAATGTTAGAAGCAATTCGACAAATGTGGTAACCAAATCATTTACTCCACATCGATGTCCTTGGTGACGCGGCCCACCCAATAAACGAATCCGGTTTGGACCACAGTGGCCATAAACTTGACATTGCCCTTGTAGCCAGCTGGTGGAATCCAATCAAAAGTCAGACCGCTCAACGGACTGCCTTTGGTCGCCTTTAGATGGGTCAGTGTATCCTGAAATTCAATATTTGAATTAGATACGAGCTTTGGTCAGGGGACTACGAAGAACTCACCTCAGGTCCCGAGCAGTCCAACGTCTGGGAGTGCTGAGTGTCCACAACCTGGAATTTTCCTACAACACGATTCTGGCCATCGCGCGCCTGAATAATGAAGCCCAAGAAGTCATCGCCACCCAAGGTGAGGGTCAGCTTTTGATCTCCGCGCACATGCGATGGGCCAGAGAAGCTATATGGCGGCTTCTTGGTCTGCAACTCGGCTCCGTGCTGCGGTGTCAGGTCACGACAGGCAGCTTTGGGTGCGCCCTCGGAGTAGGCGTGGGCACTGACAGCCAAACAGGCAGCAATCAACAGCAAACGGAACATTGAGCCTGAAAGTTTAATGTCGAAATATTATATTATATATAATTTAAAACAAATTCATTGTTAGTCACATAAGTATTATGATAATATCTATAGTCCCCCTTTAAAATCAAAGCTCAGATTGAAAGATATTTTCTAAGAAAGATATCTTGCTTTCAGTGTATTTTTTAATTACTATTCCAATCTTTTTGAATATTTCAGCAGTCATATTTAATTTGAGTTAAATAGATAAAATGTAGTAGTATCTTCATGTATTTCTAATTTTTAACAAAATTTTAAAGTTCATATATTTAAGACAGATTTTAAAACTTTAATATTTCTTGGTATTTCTTGTTCATATAAATCCAGGGTATCAAACTGAAACAAATATCTTTGAATATCGGTTTCGCAACGGTTACTGGATTTTTGTATGGTTTTTCAAAATTACACATTGAAATTTAAAAATTATGTTAATTAGAAAAATTTAACTTAATTTATTTAAAAAAAATCTATTTAGTGAGATTAGTATTAAAAATTATAACTGGCACAAATTAAAAATCAAATTTAGTTTAAAACTTTAATTCAATTTTAAGATGGTTATTTCGGTTTGAATAACTTCGTTTTCGATATTATAAAATAGTTTTGTTTTAGTTAAGTTCTGAGCTACGATTTACAAATTCAATCGGTTAATACCGGCTAAAGGGTCCCGTTACGAACTTAATCATTGCTTACAGAATTACAAAATTAAAATTAAATTTCAAGCACTATTATCTAATTCAAATAGGCGTTAAATTTTAGTTTTAATTTGCATTTAATTGCAAACGCTTGCTTCGACTAATTAATCAATTAGCATTGACGCTAAAGTGCGTCTAAAAAATAAATAAATATATATGTATATATATAGTTTTTTTGTTCATTTTGTTTTGCCCTTGGCCAGCTTAAGATTGTCATCGGCTGTCTGTCTAACAGCGGAGTTAAAAGCGTTATTTATATACCCTGTTCTCATTGAAAATGCATAAGACGAGGTATACCATATAACAATCTGCATATTTGTATAATAATAAATAAAAAGCTTGAACTGGAAACCAGATGCAGTTTTATAATGTTGACTGTTGCAGTTGGTTTAGCCTTGATTTAATGAACCTGATGCCATATGTTATGAAATTTTATTTGAATACCGGTAAAGTGTTCTTAAATCTTCTCGTAATATTAAAGAATTCTCGCACGTTTTGAATATAAATCGCTTCGGACAGTGCGTTGACAAATTTATGCGTATCTACATTTATATACACTCGTACAAAATGTATAACGAAATAATTATAAACTTGGCCAATTGTCATTTGCATGTTGGTTAAAAACTTTGTTTTTATGTAAAAAGAAAAATAAATCAGTAAACAGGTTTTCGGGCTATAAGAAATTCGAAAACCCGTTTAGAGTACAATTCCAGGGAACTGCGATTTCATCAAACTTTAACAGATAGTTGCGATCGTGTTTGGAACAAGAAATCATATATTTAATTGTCAACTGTAAGAGCATATTATTTCCTGAAACATAGAAATCGTGTATGATACTCAAGTTTATTCACTTCAAGTTCAAGGCAACAAGTTTCACAGCCTCTGATCGTTCGATCAACCGATAGATCGCAAAGCATTTAATTCACACGCCGACGCAGTCGGGCATTAAATTGGTAAAGCATTCTCTCGAAGACCTTGTCGATGCCCAAAAGACCAAAGACCCAAGACAAACATATGTATAATCAAAATGTCAAGCCAGTTTGTCAGGGTACTCAGAGGCAAGCCTCAAATTTGAATGCACACGCATATAAGTATATAAAAAAATATCTTGTTATATGTTAAAGTTCAGCATTGAATAAGTTGTCATAACTACATTTAAGTGCCCTGTACTTATTGAAAATAGATAAAATGGGGTATAACACTGAGGCTTAACCGAAATGTTAAGATGAATTAAGATGAGAAGGAGAAGAGAGAGAGATAGAGTTTCTTTAAATACAGTTTGTCAAGAAACACTTTACACACCCTAAAAAATGTAATATTTTGACATCTAATAGGAAAATAATAGGTTATTATATATATTTGGAAAGGTTATTTAATTTCCGTTCGACTGATGCAAAAATTTCCTTAACCCATTAAAGCACCATTGATAATTTTGAATTTTTGCAAAGGTCTACTTTTTCAACTCTTTTCCTCGATTTTTTACCAAAAATATTTTGATGCAAAAAAGTTTTTGAAACAATTCTAAGAGTAACTGCAAAAAAAAAATTTCAAAAATATTTTTGCTAGTATTTTTTATAATTGTTTGAAAATCCTAAAAATGACCATTTTAACCCCTTTTTCCCACTTTTCGCTCAAAAAGTGGCTTTTTAGCAATATTCAAACAATTATAAAAAATACTAGCAAAAATATTTTTGAAATTTTTTTTTTGCAGTTACTCTTAGAATTGTTTCAAAAACTTTTTTGCATCAAAATATTTTTGGTAAAAAATCGAGGAAAAGAGTTGAAAAAGTAGACCTTTGCAAAAATTCAAAATTATCAATGGTGCTTTAATGGGTTAAGGAAATTTTTGCATCAGTCGAACGGAAATTAAATAACCTTTCCAAATATATATAATAAGCTATTATTTTCTTATTATATGTCAAAATATTACATTTTTTAGGGTGTGTAAAGTGTTTCTTGACAAACTGTATGTTTAATTACCTATCTGTCCTAAAAATGTATCAATTTAAGTAGTTTAAAGAACCACTACCCTACTATCTATAGGGTATAACACCTTAAGTTTTAATTGTTATTTTGTTTTTTTTTTGACTTATTATTTTTAAATTTTATTTATTGTCAGGCTTAAAAGAAGCCGCCACAATATAACATTACAATTAAAAAAAAATTATATATATTTATATTACATCTTTAACTAAGTTCCAGAACCTATCAGGCCTCATCTAAAATCTGTTCTTCATTTGAAAATCAATTTAAGTATTTTTTTAAGATAAGTACAATTATTTTAATGTTAAGTAAAGGGTATTTATTAGTCTAAAACTCTCGACTGTTGTGTTCTCACTGGTGTCTTTCTTGTTTTTAGTGTACGAGTATTTACTATATTTATGGCACTGTGCTAAACCGGTTACTTTATTTGTTTAAATAAAATCTCATCGGCTTTGGCGTATTTCTTTGGCCACAAAACCTCAATTATCGAGTTTTGTAATGCCACGAAAATTATGCAGTTGTTTTTTTTTTCATTTTTATTTTTATGTTGGGTCGCTGAAGCTTGAAGCACGCTTTGAGTTTAATATTTAAAAAATATGGTAATCATTGTTTAATAACACGCAACATTTAAATGAGAAAAACTTGGATAACAATCTATAATCAAAATAAATACAGTGCTATCCATTGTCAATTGTGAATATTTCCAGAAGCTAACGATAAACAATGTTTACATTCGTTTATTCCTGGGAAAATTTATAAGTTCCAAGCCGTTAATCTGATAATATAACTATTCAAGTATAGTTGAACTCCTTTAGCATATAAACTTTAATTTTAAGGGCACAGCACGTTACTTGGATAAAAGATTACCTACCACTTAAGGATTAAACCACACGGCACAAAAGAAAAACTTGAAATGAGCTGAAAATTCTACAACAGCTCGCTATTTATACTAAAAATATAAAGCCATCCAAAAGCCGGTCCACCCAAGCTACAATAAGCAATAGCTTTTTAAAGACCGGTCGGAGTTTTGAGCTTTAGCCAAAAGCTAACACATCGCAAAGTTTAAATAAAACTTATTTAACGTATCGATGCAGGAATATATTCGCGTACAATACGAGTAGTGGCAAAGTTTGTTTAATGCTGTTATAACGTTGACTCATAATTGTTTACGCTGAACAACAGCAAATGTCAACAAATTAGCAGAATTATCGAATCAATTCAGTTAGCTTCATAGATTAATTGCTCTAATAAAAGTCACAACTTTCAATTGGAAAGTTTAGTCTAACATTTCAGAGTCGGTTCGGTGTAAGGTGTGAAAATGCTAGTTTATAAGGTTGAAGGACCTTGAAATAGAGCAAAATATATGTATAATGTATCGCTCATTTACTACATGAATGACAAAGATTAAACAAGTTTTTAAGATATTGAATTTAGTATCACCTTGCATTAAAAACTAGAGTTCTCTTAACTCTCACTTAAAAGTTTCCTGTATACTATTAAATAAATATTTTTACGCTTTATAGTATAACAAGATATCAAGAATAAATCTCCATCATTAGCTAAAGAACAATCTTTTTCAGTTTTTTGTGAAAAAGGTAACAAATAAAATTTACGTATGCGATTTTTTTTATTTTGTATGTCTTCATCAAATTGCCCAAAATCGAATCTCAGTAACCCATTCTTAAAATCAAATAATTACTGCTTTGCTCTATTGCAATTTCATTTCTAATATGGGAGCAGAGCAATCGGCATTGTTGGTCTGCACGCAAACTGGAAAACCGGAGACGCCTCTAAGACTCCACAATGCAGAACAATTCTTTCAGAATTACTTTGATAGAATGGCGGAACCGCGAACAGGACCCGTAACTGAAGCTCTGCTGCATTTAATATTAAATGGACATCAGCATACTTTGGGTGGGTTCACAAATTGGATAATTAATAAACTAACTTCTTAAATTCAAACTATACAGAGGAAACGGAAGAGAATAACTGGACTGAACTTTTAGAGCAAGATTCAGGCTATGAGAACGATGAACTAGAAGTGCAGGAGTTGGAAGAGACAAGTGATGATGAACAAGAGCAAAAAATGGATATTACATTTCAAGAAGAGGAAGCTGTTGATTTATTTGATAGTGATATTAGCATAGAGTCCATTTCCGCTACTGTTAATCCGCATAGGAGCTCTAATAGTGAATCTGAGAAGATTCCCATGGAGCTTGTCGATACGCAACCAATTGGGTCGGACGATCCTAAGCTGGAATTTCATCAAGAGTTTATCAAACGAGTTGCAGATTCAAGTGACGAGAAGGATATTTAAGGCAGATTTATCGAATTTTACATAAATTAAAACTTTATGTACAAGTAGTCTAATTATAAAATCCTACTTAAAATTAACTTTTTTCAGTTTAAGCGATTTGATTGGCCTTACGAGGCCCCGTCGCTCCTCGCGGTGCTTTTTCAATTCCGCTTCTCGTTTCTTTGCGTAATTCTGTGACTTCTTTTCCCGGTTCACTTCGAATGTCATTTGGCGATTGCCGAGTGAACGGCCCACATTGGTTACTTGACCCTCCAGGCTGGACATGACGCGCACACGATCCTGCAGACTGACCTGCTTGATGCGTCGTTGCAGCTCACTGCTGCCTTGATCTTTGTCAATAGCCGTAAGCTTGAAGTTCGGCACAATTGTGGGCGGTTTGTTAATGTTGACATTGGCCAGTGGTGAGACATAGTCATCTGGTCCATCTGGTTCCTGGTCTTCGTTCTCTGCTTGCTGCTCCTCTTCATCACGCTGAATCTTGATCTGCTTGTAAGCCTGCTTCATTTCCTTGACATACTCTCGTCGGTCCTCATCATCTGAGGACGCCTCATCACCACTGCTGTCCTCGGCATCGCTCTTCTCGAAGCCAAACAGATCCTCATCGTTGTCGCTGTCTTCGCGCGCATTCGCCTCATCCGCGTGCAGTTCTGCGACGGGTGCAACCTCGACACGCTGCTTAAGCTGCTTGGCCTTCGACTTGTCCAGGCGATTGAGCACTGGTGCCAGCAAGCGATACTCCTCAGCCTCTTTGCTAACTGCAAAGTCGGTGTTCTCGAACATTGCCTTGAAACGTGAATCCTGCAGCAGACTCGGCATATTACGCTGCTTGGCACTATTTGAGGGATTCGCTTCCTCATCCATAATCTTAAGTGCCAGCTCTTTGTTGACCTTTGGCAGCTTAGACTCAATTTGCAAACGTGACTTGCGTTCACTTTCGATCTCTTGCCGAACTTTCTCCTTGCGGAACCGATCAAATGCAAATGGCTCCACAACAGCCTTGGCCTTGTTATACAGCCGCACATTCATGAAGTAGCTGCAGTGGAACAATCGAGTTAATCAGAGTTAGTGATAGCTGCATTCAACAACTTACCCATGCATGTAGCCCTTTAGTAGATTGGTACCGATGAGATGCTCCAAGCCCAGTTCGGCCAGTTCCTTTTGTGTGATAAACTGATAATCATCGAAAACGTTCTCGACCACCTCCGATTCAATCTCTTCGGTGAGATTATCAAGGAAGGAGCACCAACGAGGTGCTGGTCCCATGGCAGGTACATAATATGTCAACATCTTGACATCCTCTTGCGCCAGAAAGAACATTCCGGAGTCCGGAATAGTGCAGAAGTCATTAAAGGATGTGGTGGACTCGACATAGGCTATTTGCTTGCCTGTCTGCTCGTCCCACAATTTCAAAGTGGCCTCATCCAAGCTGTAAACGGCATTCTGTGACGGATTGAAAGCTAATCGCTTGATTGGCAAATTGTTTAGATGATTTTTGATGAGCAAGGGTTGTCGGGCACGTATATCATAAAGCAAAACATGTCCAGAGGCCGTGCCAACTCCCATATGGAGTCCATTACGATATTTGAGTGACGTTACGGAGGGAAACTCTTTGACACCTGGCAGTTTCATGGCCACATCCAAGGTGGCACAGCGCTGTTTGGTGCGCGGATCCCAGGCCTCGACGGTGCCCTCTTTGGTGCCCACGACAAGCAAATGATGCTCAGGATTCACGTCGCAGGCATTCAAACAGCTGGCGTCCGACTCAAACGGTTGCAGAAACTGACCACGTTCCAAATTCAGTCGATAAATATCCTGCCGAAAAGTAATGCTAAACTAAAGCCGCATTCATAATCAACGAGTAACGTTACTTACCCTGCCCACGCCGACAATAAACATATCGCAGCTGGGTTTATGAAACTTCATGTCGCGACCGAAGCGCGGAATGCGCAGCCTGTAGTGTCGGCCGTGTGCTGCATGGATTTCCACATAGCGATCGCATTGGAGAAACACCATTTTGCTGTAATCATCACTGATCACCTCAAATGTGGTCACCTCCGAGTCGAAGCAACGCTCAAATTTGATGGACAAATTGGATACCTCAAAGCATTTCACACGTGGCTTGTACGTGCCCGTCGCTAGGATATACTGTTGATCCGGACTCATGCGTATGCTTGTGCACACGCCGGGCATATCAAAGTCCTGTATCAGCTCGATTTGGCGGCGCGAATCCACCTTCTTCATCAGCTGTGATCGCTTGCGCCGATCGGTGAGCCACTTTTAAAAAGAAAAGCATTAATCAAGTCACCCGTTAAGTTGAAATGCATTTACTTACATCTGGCACCGATTTACCGGCGCTCAAGTTGTAGATTTTCACATCGTTTACTTCGTTGACAAACATTACTGCATTTTAAAAGCAAAAATCACGTATAAACAAAAAGCAGAACACGTGCGGTACTGCAGTGTTGGGCAAAACAATGGAATTGCAGATGCTTACAACACTAGCTTTAAGTGCTGTACAGCTGTTCAACGCAAAGTACTTTACAGCACTGTGTCAACTAGTCTGGCATCACCGGTATAACTCGTCGCTAAAATTGCAAACAAGAAAACGCAAAAGAAATTTTGCTGCAGTTTCAATCTTTTCATATTGTTATTATTAGTGCTTCATATCTGCCCGCATATTTATGCTTGTGCTCGATTCGAAATAGGCACATAATTGTGCTTTTATCGACAGTGTGTAATTGAAAAAATACATAAACAACGATATACACATACATACATACACGCAGTCACATATTTACACCCCCCTCAAGCCCCGTGCTCGCTGCTGTCTTGGTACTACATTCCTGCTCCCTAGTTCAACCTAAAATAAAGAAAAAAACGGTGAGTAATATGTTGTTTCGTTGCTTTTAAGCCAATTAAAGACGCTGTAGATTTTATTACGTTACAAATAAAAAGCTCAAAGTAATCTGTAGTGGTGTGGGCGGTCGACAAAGAAAGGGGCGTCAATTTCTTAGCAGAGTCCCGTAATGACAACTTTCCCTTGTAATACAGAAATTACTCGCTGTATTGTTGTTGCTTTTGTTACGGTTGTAGGGCCACCCATTCCCCCCACCGTGCCTGAGTCTACACCCCTAAATTTGGTTGCTGTTGAGTCGTCTGCCTGGTCACGCCTTGTGTTTATTTTATCAAATAACTGTGCTTAGGCATGCCACAGGGAATTTCTACACACACATGCAAATATTTTAAGTTATTATAATTTGTTTTTGCAATCACTTTTAAACTCATTATCTGTGAGTTCTATGCGCAGCAGTCGTTTTAAGCTCCAGCTTATTAATTGAATGTAGCATTTTTCTGAGTCAACCTTCAGAGAAACGATTTTCTTAGCGTTCCAGCAGCTTTCATTCATTGTTCTCTGATTGTCTGATAAGAGACCCAGTTTAAATTTACTGATTGCTGTTTAACTAGCAAACAAAAACCGAGCTACTAGAATAATTGTTTAAACTAAAAAACTATGATAGCACAACTGCAAATCTAACTCTATTTACGGGTGAAATAAAAATCAAGCTGATTTAGCCTGCTAAAAATATCTTGTTAAAAATAAATACTCAATTATTTCAAAAAATTAGTTTTTTTAATTTAATTCTTGTGACAGTTCCTTAGCTTGCTAAAAACAATATTCGGGTGTGCTCCGAATTCCGAAAACGAGTCGACTTGCCACAAAACGAGTTGATTGCTGTTCCGAATTCCGAAAATCGACAATAATTGCCGTTTTCAAAACGTGTGCTGTAGAGTCACCGGATTTAAAAGTAAAAGCCATTTAATGCCTTAAAATTAATACCTAAAATTATAAACTGAAAATTATAATAATTTTGAATGTTTTTAAAATCGATTAACATCACTACTTCAAGTTTGAACAGTTGAAGTATTTTTTAAAAGAATTTTGTTAACAGCTTCAATAAAATATTTTATAAAAACAAAACCAAGCTGTTCTGAATTCCACTTTCATTTTTGTTATCGCTACCAACTCAAGCAATCGAAAGCGGATGAGTTTTAGTCAAATTTACTAAATTCAACTGGAAGACTTAAAATGCATTTTCGAAACGTTTTCGAAACCGAGCTCGAAATGTAAAAACAAGCCCATTTCGATCGGAATTGGGAACAGCAAATAGTAAAACGTTCGTGTTTGTTTCGTTTATACTTTTTGAAAACGTTCGGAATTCGAAACAGATCCGAATATTCTGCTTATAAGTCATATCAACTCAAACTAAGAAATTCGATATATTTATGAGTTTCCAGATGAAACTCCTCTTCTTTATGGTTTCCAATTTGTTTATCTCTCCATTTGTTTTAAGATTCTGAAACTCATCACTATTTCTGACATAACAACAATATCTAAACACTTTTAGGATCGGTAAAGATCAATGCAGTAATTTGATATGTACACTTTAGTAAACGAAGTCCAACTGACTAAGTGAGGGGTAAACCCAAAGATAAAAGAGCGACAGGAACTCTTTAGACAACTGTTTTCTTTTCAACACAGTACACAAACAAACTGAACTGCTGTTTAAACATGAACCACAATTGGGGGCAGAACTGCAAAAACACGTTGGCGACATGCCACAAAAGACAAAAGCCAGAACCAAACGACGCTCGAATCGAATTAATGCAGCGTTACAATTTCTTGATAACAACTCGAACTCTTTTTACATATGTTTTATATTTGAATAAAAGTAACTTGCCAGTAGCAGTGTTGAGTGGGTCGCCAAATGGGCAGCAAAATGGATCGCAAAAGGCATAAAATATGTCGCGTTGTTAATAAGCTTTATGATCGCTTTGACACCTTTTTAGAAAAATGTGGGATAAAGAAGTTAAAGACATTTTATATAAAAGTAAAAACATTTATAATATCGTTCACAGGTCCCAATATGACTGCTGCACCTTACAACTACAACTATATCTTTAAGTACATTATCATTGGTGACATGGGCGTGGGCAAATCCTGTCTGCTGCATCAGTTTACAGAGAAGAAATGTAAGTATCTATTATTACAATATCATCATGGACTTGTTAAATCTTTTTCTATGCTTAGTTATGGCCAACTGTCCGCACACAATTGGCGTCGAGTTTGGAACACGCATCATCGAAGTCGATGATAAGAAAATCAAGCTACAAATTTGGGATACGGCCGGACAGGAGCGTTTCCGTGCCGTAACTAGGTCATATTATCGCGGTGCTGCGGGTGCTCTGATGGTTTACGACATAACCAGACGGTAAGTCATTGAAAGCAAGCAAAATACCATTTGCTTAACTTACTACTATAATCTGTGCAGCTCGACGTATAATCACTTGAGCAGCTGGCTCACCGATACGCGCAATCTCACAAATCCCAGCACTGTGATCTTTCTCATTGGCAACAAATCCGACTTGGAGAGCACACGAGAGGTAACCTACGAAGAGGCCAAAGAGTTTGCCGATGAGAATGGTCTCATGTTTTTGGAAGCCAGCGCAATGACGTAAGTGTGTGCAATTTAGTAAAAATGAATAATAATCGTCTAAGCATAAGCATATTTTAAACAGCGGCCAAAATGTGGAGGAGGCATTTCTTGAAACAGCACGCAAGATCTATCAGAATATCCAGGAGGGTCGCCTCGATCTAAATGCGTCCGAATCGGGGGTGCAGCATCGACCGTCGCAGCCGTCGCGACCAAGTCTCAGCAGCGATGCGACGCATGTCAAGGATCAGTGCTCGTGTTAAATTTATTAACTTTATACTATACACGCATAGATATAAAAATCCAACATTTATTTTTAGTGCAACTCGTAATCATATTGATTTCTTATCTATCTAAAACAAATCTTGCAAATAATATGCAATGAAATGCAAATAACAAATAAAATAACACAATGTATCTAGTTAAATGATTGGATTAGGTCAAACAAAAAAAGTGTGAACAAAAACCAAAATTATATAGCGTCCCCCATATGACAAGCAACATTTAGGTATCTTAGTAAGTTAAGCATAAAATTTGAATATCTGTATTGAATTGTTGCATTACTTCTCATCGATCGTTGGCACTGCTATGAAACTGTTTTGATATTTAGAAAATGAAAAACAAAATACAAAAACCAAATGAAAATGTTGGATGATAGCAAATATGTTTCTCATTTCAATACTTTATAATCTAAAACATTTTATGTATTTTTTTGTTCTTTACACCACAATTTATTAGTAATAATCTGTATATATTATAATATGTATTCTCTATTCTCATTTTGTTAAATGTTGTGTAATGTAAACGTGTATAATTTGAAGGTAAACACTGTTATATGAATATTAAAGACGTATTTAACGCATTATTGCTATAGGAAATAAAGAAACAATATTTATAAAACCTTAAAATTACTGGATATTCATTTTCAAAACGAGACGGAGTGTGCGCGCCATACTATTGGACGTGGTAACAAGTGGCAACGCCGAAATGTATTCGATAGCTGCACTATCGATATCCGCACAAGTATTCAAATTAATTGAATTTAATTAAGCCAACAAAAAATATTGTCGACACCGCATAAAATCCGGTTTCTTGAGCCAGTGCAGTGATGAAATGTCTGTTGATGGGTAAGCAACCATACGCTGACACCAATACGCACAAATACATATCCGCACATGATGCAAATAAAGCGTCTGCTATGCAAATCCTGCTCCCTGAGCTCGCTCCTCATTGCTGGCGTCTGGATGCTGGCTTTGTTCGTTTACATGCACATGCTGCGTAGCTCCATTCCGGCGGCTGGTTGGCGTTTCAGCAGCGACGTCAATGCGACACCTCGGGCTGAGTTGAGTTGGGCGCAGGTCACTAGTGGCTGTTCACCTGAAGTTCTGAACTCCACACGATCCTCACTCGAATTGTCAGCGGGGAAGGCGGCACAGGAGTTCGATCTGTTGGGCGTGGTGCGCAACAAGCAGGACAAGTACGTACGCGACATTGGCTACAAGCATCATGCGTTCAATGCGCTAGTCTCAAACAACATTGGACTCTTTCGAGACTTACCCGATACACGGCACAAGGTGTGCGAGCGGGAGGAGACCAAGGAGACGGAGCAACTGCCACAGGCTTCGGTTATAATGTGCTTCTATAATGAGCACAAAATGACACTGATGCGTTCGATCAAAACGGTGCTGGAGCGCACGCCGGAGTACCTGCTGAAGGAGATTATTCTGGTGGACGACAACAGCGATTTGCCGGAACTGGAGTTCCATCTGCTGGCCGATCTGCACGCCCGCCTCAAGTACGCCAACCTGCGCTATGTGCGCAACGAGCAGCGCGAGGGACTGATACGTTCCCGAGTCATTGGATCCCGCGACGCGAGTGGCGATGTTTTGGTCTTTCTAGACTCGCACATCGAGGTGAATCGTCAGTGGCTGGAGCCGCTGCTGCGACTGGTCAAGGCAGAGAATGCGACGCTTGCGGTGCCTGTGATTGATCTAATCAATGCGGACACCTTTGAGTACACGCCCAGTCCGCTGGTACGCGGTGGCTTCAACTGGGGCCTCCACTTTCGCTGGGAGCATCTGCCGGATGGGACGCTCAAGGTGCCAGACGACTTCAAGGGACCCTTTCGATCACCCACCATGGCGGGTGGCTTGTTCGCCGTGAATCGGTTGTACTTCCAGCACATTGGCGAATACGACATGGCCATGGACATTTGGGGCGGCGAGAACATCGAGATCTCATTTCGCGTCTGGCAGTGTGGAGGCGCCATCAAGATTGTGCCCTGCTCCCGTGTTGGCCACATCTTTCGCAAACGACGTCCGTACACGGCTCCCGATGGCGCCAATACCATGTTGAAGAATTCGTTGCGTTTGGCCCACGTCTGGATGGACAAGTTCAAGGATTACTATCTGAAGCACGAAAAGGTGGCCAAGGACTACGACTATGGGGACATTAGTGAACGCCTGCAGCTGCGCGAGCGTCTGCATTGCCACGACTTTGACTGGTACCTCAAGCATGTCTATCCCGAGCTGCGTGTGCCGGGCGAGGAGTCCAAGAAGTCGGAATCGGCGCCCGTCTTCCAGCCATGGCATTCGCGCAAGCGCAACTATCTCGACTCATTCCAGCTGCGGCTCAGTGGCACCCAACTGTGCGCCTCCGTGGTCGCTCCCAAGGTAAAGGGCTTCTGGAGGAAGGGCAGCACCTTGACGCTGCAGCTGTGCCGACCGCGTGCCCCCAACCAGACATGGTACGAGACAGAAAAGTCAGAGATCATCCTGGACAAACTGCTGTGCCTGGAGGCAGCGTCCGATGCCCTCGTCGTGATCAACAAGTGCCACGAAATGCTCGGCGATCAGCAATGGCGGCACACGCGCAACTCTGACAGTCCCGTCTACAACATGGCCAAGGGCACCTGTTTAAGAGCCTCGTCAGCCGAGGTCGGTGCCGCCATCAGTTTGGACTTGTGCTCCAAGGCAAGCGGCATCGGCGGTGCCTGGGACATTGTACTGATAAAGCAGGAGGGCAAAAAGGAGAAGGAGAAGGCAAAGCCAGACAGGCAGCTGTGAGCGACTTTAGTTCGTATGGCAATATTAGACTGATTGTTAGTCTCTAAGAAAAAAGATGTTTAATTTTTTAGTCTGTACTCTTGCACAAAGTGACAATAGCTAAGGCAATCGATGCATATGTATATTGTGAAACAAGCATTCTTAAGTATTATAAATGTCAATTTCTTTTTATTTACGCACAATTTCTGCAATGTATTTTGTTTAAAGAAATGTAAAAAAGATGAATTAACGGGATTCCCGAAACTTATTCGTTTCATTTATATTTTGTCCATCAGCTCATGATGAAATTATAACAAGGTGATGCATTCGCTCTCTCTCGGGGCGACGTTTTCGCTGTCAGCTCTGAGAGAGTCTGACGTGAGAGAGACGACAGAGATAGATACATAGAAAACTTGAGCTCTGTGAAATATATAATATCAAAATAATAAGCAATGGCATGTTTGTTTAATTGCTCCTGTTGCATCTAACCACATTTGTTCCTTCTTTAAGTTTCTGGGAACACGAACCAAACGACTCGAGTTTGAGCGTCATTTTTTACACACACGGGGCATTTTTCGCAGAATTGGACACAACCGCTTACTACGACGTTTGATTTGTACTGAGCAATCGTCGCCCCGAAAAAGAGGGCACGTCAAACGAATAACTACATCACCTTGTTATAATTTCATCATGCATCAGCTGTTCCGTTCAAAATGTGCAAGTCTCAGCGGGATTGCTGATAAAATATCGATATATCGATAAAAATATTTGCAATAGCAGTGCAAGTGTCATTCCAACACACACAGATTCTCAAGCACAGCTGATTTGTTATTCGCACTTACCAACACTGCTTAATCGCGTCGTTTTTTTGTTGAGTGGCGCGTAAATTGGCAAATTGTTTAAAAGCACGTTAATAAAACACATAAAATACTAACAATGGAAGGAAAATCAGTGGTTAGCAGGCAGGAGCCGGTGCTGCATATGGGTGAGCATGATTGTGTAGCAGAAATAAAATTTATTTCACACTAAGAATCGATTTCCTCAATAGATAAAAATGCGCGTCGCAATTTCATCAAGTTCCACAACAAGTTGGGCGAGGTGAGTTGCAATTGATTATGCATAGAAATGATGATGATTTGCATAGAAATATGTGTTTCCCTAGAAACCCAGTTCGACGGTGCGGTTCTACGATCAAACCGATTGCTATACGGTGCATGGCAGCGATGACTGCGAACAGGTCGCTAAAATTGTGTACAAATCCACAGCATATGTTCACGTGCTCCTGCCGGATGATAAAAATGAGACGCTGCAGTATGTGGCGCTGTCCAAGGCCAACTTTGATCTGGCCGTCCGGGAGTTGTTGCTTGTGCGCAACTTCCGCGTCGAGGTCTATGTGAGGGGAACGGCAACTGAATGGCAACTGGAATACCGCGGATCGCCGGGCAATCTGCTGCAGTTCGAGGACATATTGTTTGCCAACAAGGAGATCCTGGTGGGCAATAGCATTATTTCGCTGATGGTTAAACTAGAGGCTGGCACACAGAGGCGCGTGGGCGTGGCTGCAGTCGAGCAAAATGATTGCACATTTCAATTGCTTGAATTTGTTGATGATGACTTCTTTACGGAACTGGAGGCCACGGTGGTTCTGCTGGGCCCCAAAGAGTGTCTGTTGCCATCGGCTGATGGTGAATACGCAGCTGTCAAGGCGCTGCTCGAGCGCAATGGCGTCATGATAACGGTGCCCAAGAAAAGCAGCGCCGCCGAACGCAACGATCTGCTACAGGACTTGAATCGCCTGGTGCGCTTTGCCAAGGGACAGCAGGAGGATGCCAATGGGCTCAAGGAGCTGCAAATGCAACTGGCCGCAGAAGCGCTGCGGGTGGCAATCAAATATTTAGATTTGGTCAATGATGCTGGCAATTTGGGGCACTACGAGCTCAAGCAGTTGGATCTGAAGCGGTAAGTTAATATTTGGAGTAAATCTGATAATAATTTATAAACCCGTTTGCTCTACAGCTTTGTGCATTTGGATTCAGCCGCTGTGGCCGCTCTCAACATCATGCCCAAGCCGGGAACACATCCATCAATGCCCTCGTATCGCTGGCAAAGCATTCTGGGCGTGCTGGACCACTGTCGAACCCCGCAGGGGCATCGTCTCATGTCGCAGTGGGTGAAGCAGCCGCTGCGCAGTTGCGAGATTCTCAACGATCGTCACAATGTTGTGCAGTGCTTTTTGGAGTCGCCGGAGACGCTGGACATGCTGAGTCTGGACTATCTGAAGCGCATACCGGATATTCTGATGCTCACCAAGAAGCTAATGCGTCGCAAGGCCAATTTACAAGATCTTTTCCGGATTTACCAGGTCATATTGCGCACACCAAAGATACTGCAGCTGCTGTTGAGTCTGGGGAACAGCACAGTGCAGAGTGTGTTGTGTGCTCCCTTTAAGGGCTGCCTGGAGGATTTAATTGGGCTCAAGCAAATGGTCGAGCAGGTGGTGGACTTTGAGGCCATTGAAAAGGGCGAGTACTTGGTGAAGGCATCATTTGACAGTCGCCTCATGGAGCTGCAACACACAATGACGGAGTTGTACAACAAAATGGAAAAGCTCCAGAGCAAGTGCTGTGATGAACTCGATCTGGATAGCAAGCTGGTCAAGCTGGAGAATGTGGCGAAGCTTGGCTATCACTTTCGCACCACGATCAAAGATGACTCTGTGCTGCGCAAGAACAAGAACTATCGAGTTGTGGACGTCATCAAGGGCGGTGTGCGATTCACCTCTGATAAGTTGGAAAGCTATGCGGATGAGTTTGCCAACTGCCGAATACGTTACGAGGAACAGCAACAGTCCATTGTGGAGGAGATTATCCAGGTGGCTGTGGGCTATGCAGCGCCGCTTACCTGCCTAAACACTGATCTCGCCCAGCTGGATTGTCTGGTCAGTTTTGCCACAGCTGCTCGTTGCGCCCCAACGCCCTATGTGCGCCCCAAGATGCTGCCCGAGGGTGCTGGTCAATTGAGACTGGATGACGTTCGTCATCCGTGCCTGGAGCTGCAGGAGCATGTGAGCTTCATAGCGAACAGCGTGGAATTTGAAAAGGGTACGTTCTTCCCTGCTCTAGATTGATCCCATTTCCTTAACGTCTCCATTTATTTTCCAGATAAGTGCAACATGTTCATCATAACTGGTCCGAATATGGGTGGCAAAAGCACCTACATCCGTTCCGTGGGCACAGCTGTACTAATGGCCCATGTCGGCGCCTTTGTGCCCTGCAGCTCGGCCGTTGTTAGCATGGTGGATTCGATATTGGGTCGCGTCGGTGCTAGTGACAATATTATCAAGGGTCTGAGCACTTTTATGGTGGAAATGATTGAAACATCTGGCATTATAAGAGTAAGAGGAATTCTTTTTCTAACTCTACATTAGGTTTGACTAAATCTTATACTCCATAGACAGCTACGGAAAAGTCATTGGTCATTATTGATGAGCTCGGACGCGGCACATCCACCTATGAGGGCTGCGGCATAGCCTGGTCCATTGCCGAGCATCTGGCAAAGCAAACCAAATGCTTCACTCTCTTTGCCACACACTTTCATGAGATTACTAAACTGGCTGAAACGTTGTCAACCGTTAAAAATTGTCATATGGCCGCCGTAGCCGATGCAGACAACTTTACGTTGCTGTACCAGGTGCGGACCGGAGTCATGGAGAAGAGCTTTGGCATACAGGTAGCACGTCTGGCGAATTTCCCCGAGCACGTGGTCCACAATGCTCAAGAGGTGTACAATGAGTTTGAGGACGAGCATGCGGGCAAACAAAATAAAGCGGACAAGGTGCTGCTAGACAAAATTCAAGTGGCCATTGAGCAGCTATCAACAGCCGGCAACAACACCGAGATCAATGTGGAGGATCTAACAACGTTGGTGGCCCAATTTGCCAAGGATATTAAACAGCTGGACAGCGATTACTTTAAGTCCGTGCTAAGCACTAGTGAGGTTTAGTCTATGAAGCTTTTGTTAAATAAAAGCTTATTCCGTTTATAGTATTCTGAATGCCATCCATCCATTGAAAGCCTTTGAATTTATTAATTTAACATTTATTGGTCTTTTCTTTCTTATTTACTGTAAGTTTCTTTTTATATTGTGTTGTGTACATGTATCAGTTTTAAAACGTTTATGTGTTTAACATCAAATTTGCATACGAATTCTTTTATATTTGCTAATGAAATTATAAAATAATTTACTTTTATTAATTAAGGTATTTAGTTTAGTGGACATTGTTTTATATAAGGTGCACACATGGCTTTGTTCTGTTCAAAACTTCTTCCGAATTCCACGTTCCTGAAATTTAAATTAATATACAAAAACACATAGGAGCTGTATCCTACTATAAATTTGTGTGGAAATTATTTGTAAGTGGAATTCGGAACAGACCCGATTTTCTTTTCAAAAGCATGTACATCATTTGATTAATCATGATTTTGGTTTAGTTTTTTGTTTTTTTTTAATACATCTTACAACGTTTAAACACTCCAAAAAATAAATATTGTATTAGTACTCGTAATATAAACATTTAGTTTCAGTTTAGTTGTTAATTTTTTTTACTTTAGTTTTGTTTTTTTTTTTGTTAAATTACATTTAATAGTTAACTGTTTGCGCTTAAAACTTCCATCTTGATTTTGATTTCAATTATGTTTCAATTTAATAATAAACTGAATAATTAATATAATATTTTTAAATGTACATACTTTTATTATTCTATGCGTAAATTCATAAAAAGTTTCGAAATACGATACAAAGGCAATTAGGTTTTTTGGTTTGTGGTTTTTTTCATTTCTTGATTTATTTTACTTGTGTAAATGTTACATAACTTTATTTAGCTAAAAAATCGTAGATCATTTTCTTAGAAACTTAACTGAGGTTTTCGAAAATAGTTTTGTATGCTTTTTAGGTGGTCCTGTTTGCATACCCTTGCAGAGGATAGTAATATTCTGTCTTTTTTAATGTCGACTGCGCTTTAAAGTAAAAACAATAACATATTAAACTAAATTCTTTTATATGATTCAATTAATCAATAAATAATTTAATAAATAGCCTACCAATTCGATTTTAAAATGTTTTCATTCATCATTTTCAGTGCTATCATTTGATTTTTTAGCAATCCATAAACTAAGAAATTTAATTTAATCCCTTGATCAAATTATTTCAAGTAATATATTATTGATTCAATGTATCTGTGTGGTGAATTCATGCAGTATATTGCTTTAAACAAATCTGCAAGGGTATATTATTTTCTGCTGATTAAAGACAACTATTCTTGTATGGTTATTGGTAAGATAATAGTGTAACAAAGTTCAGAATTTATACAATTAAATCGCTTTACAAAACCATTTAAAAGCCTTAAATAAGCTTTAACAAAAAACTTTGTAAACATTGAATACATTAAATGTACATTATTCATTATATAATCGCATATAGTTGTATACTTAAAAATTCTTTTGATTGTATATGAAAAAGCTAATGAATTTCCAAAGACTTTTTATATTGTTCGGTTGGGCTAAAGGGACGAAATATTTATAGTGCTGTTTGCGCTTTTGTCTGTGTGTAACAATTTATTTTACTTTAGTTTTTTAAAATCCAACTTATTTTATAAAATTACAAAAATAATTGTTTTTATCATTACAGTTTGAATTCGCTTTCCGTTAATATTTGGCATAGGTTGTACCATATTAAACTATCAAAATAGTTATTGAAACGTGGGTTCTTTAGCTAATATATATATGTATATGTTCAAATAGGTTTTAACAAATACATCGTATATAAATTCAACTTTTATGATAGATTCGCAGACAGTCGACAGGGCAAATAATTGAGGTAAAATATAAAAATCAGAATGTAAAATGTTTTGAGTTTCACCTTAAAGGCAAAGTCACTTAAAAAGTGAAATTCGTATTATTTATGGAAAATTCCGAATGAATTTATCGACTGTTCCGCGTATCCCTTTAGTAGTTTATACAAAAAAAAAACATTCTTTCTTAACATTTGGCGTATATTGTAAGTCTAAAAGTTGAAATTGTTGTTATTATTGTTTGCTAAACATGTATTAGTTGTTAAAGATTGTGCCATTTTAGTTGGTAACAAGTTTAGTTGTTGTTAAACATTTGACTAGAATTGTACTACACAATAGTTTATAATCTAAAAAACAAACGGACCGCAATCGTACATTGGTATTTATATATACAGTATACATATTTGTATGTATATATACTAGTATATGTATGCTTGTATAGGTTCTATAAACTAAGTAGATGCGCATAAATCAACGCGTCAAGTAAAACATCAAAATTATGGTCAACAGCAGCAGGTGTACCGTCAGTTCCAGTCGCGAGGCATTGCCGCAATAGGTGAACAGTTCCTCCTAGATAAAACCAAAGATAATAAATTTATAGATACAAATATACATATCAATATATTAACAAGGGGAATGGGAAGATGGGGTGCATTTTTAGTTGATTTTTGACATAATTTTGAAAAGTTCTTAGCTAACAAGTCAGAAGTTGATTTTCGACAATTAAACTGTTGGGGACTTTCTTTAACTAATTGTGATTAAATTGTTGTGTACTCATGTATTGATTTCAGTACTTAACCTCCACTAGCAAAGTGAAAAGCATAAGAAATTCCAAAGATTTCTTATATCACATTAAAAAAAAACTCTCAACCAGGTTGAAGTCTTGTGCTGAAAACATATTCAAGCCCCGAAATTCATGATATCCAATTTTGTGACAAAGAATATTCAATTTAGTTATAAAATTAATAATTCTAAAATAATAAATAATAACTGGAAACTAGACTAAAAACTATACAACAACATTTTTCTTGGTTCATTGTCTACTAAATGTTTGGAGTTTTGGGAAACGCATTTAAATATTGACAACCAAATCATTACATAGGTGTATGGTATGTTCTCAAAAATTGTAGCCTGAAATATTCCAAGAAAGTTTACCGAAAAAATCAAAGCCATAGAAAAGTAAAAATAAAATTTGTATGAAACAGCTGTAACTCAATAAAGTAATGATGCAGTTTGTTTCCTAGGATGCTAAATAAAGGGAAATTTTAGTTCGATTTAGTTAATTTTTTTTTAAATTTTAATTATTTAGCTAAGTAGTTATGGGTGGGACATTTAGGGGTGCTTTTAAAAACTCACATCCTCGTGCTCCGTGTAGCACTCTTCGATGCGACGGCGCTCGTAGAAGCTCATGTTGAGCTTGTAGCAGGGATACTCCGACTCATAGCTCGTTATTCGCATGGGCTCGGTGGTAAGGCGAACACTTCGCGATGGCATTAGCACATTTACCACAACCAGCAACAGATTGGAGTTGGGTATCTTTTTGACCAGAAACGGACGCGCTGATGGTTCCTTCACGTAGTCGTTGATGCCCACCAGGGACTCGGGCTGCAGCGAGTACAATGTGGATTGCATATCGCAGGGCTTGTAGACGGGCTCCGGTTCGGGCTCCTTAAATATCGCCTCACCATCATCCCCATCCTCCTTGGGCTTGGCTGCCGATTGTGAGTTACTGTCCACAGCCACGTACTCATCCTCGATAGTGTCAATGTACTCCATGACTAATAAGTATTATTCTATGAGTAAGCCGATTGTCTTGACTTTCTGTCTGAATACTTACAGGGTGCGCCATCCACCCACCACTGAACCCTTTGGTAGTGCCAAAAAAGCTGCGCTATAAGCCACTTCCAGGCGAGGCCCAGCACTTTTAGGGGCTGTGAATTGCATTTTTAAATATATAGTTTTTTAACGTTAAAGTACAAATTCAAATGCAGTTTAGAATTTACTTTAAATTGACGCTATACAATTTCGACTTGTGAAAAGCTGTTAAAATTATAACCAGGGTTGAATCCGTAACCGGAACCCTTAACCGGTATGAGCCGATTGAAATTGCTAACCGTAATTCACACCGCAATGAAAACAAGACTTTTTTATTAAACTAAAATGAACAAACCGAAAAAACCGTATAGCAACCGATTTATGCATAGCGGTTAATATCGGTTCTATCAAGCACTAAATTCAATTATGTTCGTAATTAGAATACAAATTTATTAGAATATTTATCTTCTTTTTCAACATTAAAGAATGATCGTTTACAAATTAACATATTTTAAAAATTGCGTAAGATCTGTTTACTTTTCTTTTGTGAATCGGTTACCATTACGAAAGCGATATACAAAGATTTTGCGTAAGCGATAACCGAAATCAAAATGGGAACATAACCAAAACCGGTTTGATTTTCTGGTTTAAGGTACTAATATATGTGGCGCAAAAGAAGTCACCCTATTGGAAGATGCTCTCATTTTTGCAAATGGCCGCCAATGTCAAATCTGTTTTGACATTTGTGGACTAGACAGATACAGAATACAAGTGAAGTAAGCCATGGAGCGATACACTCCCCAAGAACGCAGAATAATTGTAATAATGTAATAATAATAACCGCTTTATCTCTCGTTTTTGATATTTGCACTGGCCGGCCAGATCACCCGAATTAACCATTCCAGACTTCTTTTTATGGGGTTTTTTTAAAGTCGCAGGTTCACTTCAACAAGCCGCAAACTCTTGAAGCCCTTAAGGAAAATATTCGCCAATAATTCATCTTCTCGCCTAAACCAATAAAATTCTTAAGGTTCGAATAAACATAATCAAAAAACAGAATCAAAATTTTTCATTTAGAAAAAAAATGAGAGCCAAACCACATCGGATGACTTCTTTTGCGCCACCCTGTACATTCACAAGCGATTTTTTGAGTTTTTGAATCGGTTCGGCAAATGAAAACTAAACTAACAACTTACATGCAAGAGACTGTGGGCGTCGCTGTTCGTTTTTGGTTCCTCCTTGCACAGGGCCTGAAAGTCGTAGACCTCGATGCTCTGGAAGATGCCCTTCTGGACCATGGCGGCCATAACATCGCCGTGAAATTCGCCAAAGAACTTCCCCGTCGTGTTTACATTCTGACCCACCACGATGTAGGCATTGTTATCAATAACCACGCAATCGACGTCATCATCAGTGCAGATTGGCAGACAATTGTTGCACTATTGAAGATTGAGAGTGATTAGTGAAGATCGTACTTATTTATTTATTACTTACATTATCCACGGCGGTGATGTTGAAAAATCGATCCCACATGCGGGCATGTGAGAACTGGAAACCGACGACACATGCCGGCGCCTCCTTGCCACCATCTCTGGGGAAGATGGCATGGGAGGCGGTCACCTTCAGGTCGCTGTCCTCGAGGGGATCGTTGTAGTGCTTCACCGAATAGACAAAGCTCTCGGTGTTGTCCTTGTGATGCTCCAATATGGCGCTCTTGTACCAGGTTTCATCAATGGCCGTGGTGTGATAATCGCCAAATTCCCGATCCGTATCGACCTCCACCTCGCCAAAGATGAACTGCCAGCGAGTCAGTCCACTCATTGTGGCGACAAAACGCAATGTGGCGCCAAATCTTTCAATCAGCTGACGCTCCTGTTCGTTCTCAAACTTCCATTCGCCGTAGCTGAAGTTTGTCACCTTGGCATCAAAGATGAGCAAGTGCACCAGCTCCTTATTACAGTAGTAGGCATCGTCGCCGAGTGTCTTACGGCCACAGTTTACTAGATAAGATAAAGATAATAAGATTAATCTGAATCGTATGAACTTGTAACTTAAACTCACGATCATCTTTATCATCCCAATCGGATTCGTCTTCGGCATATTGCTCTGGGAATTTCCAGTCGAGCTTCATCATCTTCTCCAGAAACTCACGTAGCTCAGCTTCAGGCGTCTTAAACTCATGACCCTCCAGATAGTGATACTTGCAATAGACCCTTTAATAACGGGATCATTAATTAGTCAAAGTTCATAAAATTTGGGATAAAACCGTTAACCGGTACCTGAACTGAAAACCGAAGTTATTCAAACCGAAATAACCGTTTAGAAACCGATTCATGCATAATGCTAGTTTGGGTTCAAACAATCATTAATTTAAGTTTTGATTTTAATGTGTAATCATCGTTTTTAAATCTATTTTTTTATTTTTATATTTAATTTGAATATAAATCCTATTAAATAGAAAAATCTTTTTGAAAACCCATTATTATTGTTAAAATTACAATTTTTTTTGTGAACCAATATCAACCGGATTTTCGAAACCGAAACAAACAAATAACCGGTAATCTTTACGAAACCAATATCCTAAGATTTTCTAACTTAACCGAAACCGTAACTGCAACCGATATTCGATTCGGTTTGATAACCTGCATATAGTAAATGATAAACGAAATCATTTGACTTACCAGTCGGGATGAACTTTCCAGTTCTCGCCAATGAAGAACTCGGATATGTTGACCTTCATATGCTTGTTCTTGTCCACCTCATCGCCCACTTTGATCCAAGTTTTGCCGTAATCGCTGGGCATAACAATGCCCAGAGTGAAGGGTGTATTCGGTAGGGGGGCAAAGAAATAGTCCTGTTTCTCCTCCGAGACTCGTCGCATTCTGTCGTAGTGAAACTTGACGGAAATATCCTTAAACTCCTTGGCTTCATGGTGAACCATGGCACGTCTTATATTCAATATGGAGTCACCGGGCTCACGTGGACTCGTATCCTCAAACAGATGCTCGACTTCGGTAAAATCAATGCTATTATAATTGGGATTCATCTTGCCGTTCGACTGAAAAGTTGCTCAAATATATATTAAACAAAATTCAATGCAGTTGGTTTTTTTGTACTTACGCCAATTGGTCTCAAATCCGGATGGAGCAGCATATAACCATTATTGGACACCACAAAGGAATAACCATTGACGCCCAGCTGTTGAGATTGATAAAAGTTAGTAAGCAGTCAATATATACACAGGTATGTACATTAGAATGGCGCGAAAGACAATTTATTTTTTTGAAACTCCTGTATTATTAATGGATGATTAATGTTCATATATCAGAGCAAAAAGTCAATTGTCAATCTAGTTAGATATGGGCATTTCCAGAAAAAGGTCCACCTTGCCCAAAAACGTAAAATTGATTAAAAACTCACATCTTGTGATATTTTCTTCCAAAAATGTATTCAAGTTATTTATTTTATCAATATACGCTAGAAGAAATTCAATAGGATGAACATATAGATTCTACATTGGAATAAATTCACTTTTTCCATATTTTTGCCTATTTTCTTAAAAATTTATTTTCAAAATGGACCGTTTGTATTTTAACGATAACACTAAGTCAGGGAGTAAGATTGTAACATAAACCATTTTAATATATAGAAAAATATTAAAAGTTTAATTTAAAACAAGTTTTAAAAGCTGTTTCCGATATATAGAATAAAATTTGATGAACAAACTCTTGGAAAAACTAGGTGGAAATCTTGTCACGTTCCCGATGTTACGTTATAAATTACTAATAAAACTTGTAAAATAAATAAAACGGTAGTTACATATCAAAATTATTTCTAAAATGGAAAACTACATTATTTTATTATGGTTTAAGAGTATTTTCTTCCAAATACTCGTCACATTTCGCAGACTTTCGCATTTGTCAAGATGAAGTCAAAAATGACTTCAATTTTTCGTCGCGTTCGCGATGCATTGTTTTCTATAAATAATTAAAAAACGACAAGTCTTCAAAGCTTGTCTTTTATCATAAAAATAGAGTTGATAAAATGCATTAAACACGTGAGAAAACATTTTTGAAAATGTCAATTTTTGCCATTTTTTTTTCCATTTAAAGTCGTACAAATGTCGCGTTCGCGATCCTGGAAATACCCATATATCATTCCAAATCTCCCAAAAATTAAAAAAAAGAGAATTTGAGACATAGCACAGTTATAATCTTTGTTATGCATACAAAATTTTTAAAAAATAACATGTCAGATCAAATCTATCAATTAGCAATTAGTATACCAGTGTATACCATTTGGTATTCTTAAAAATTCTGCGAATCCGATGTTTTCAAACCGATTTTAATAGTCGATAGCGTTTTAAAAAGGAAAAGCTAGGGCTAAATATTAAAAATTCAAATTAATATCTTTTAGTGTTATTTCATTTTAATCTAGATTCTTGAGCTTTGTAATGATATATCAAACTTGATTGTCGATGCGCCACCTCAGGATGATTATTATATACATAACGGATCATCTTTTTGTGCAACTGGAGTTTCCAATAGTAAAATTGTTTTTCGATATGTTTTTCCCCATATGGTATCACTCACCTTATAAGGCAGCGTCAGCTTGTCAATGTCCTCGACGGGAACATCCGTGCCGGCCACGCCCAGAAGACGAGCCCGCCGTTTGGTGATGTTCTCATGGCGATAGGATCGATCGAAGGCTGGCACGCCGACGGCAATCATAAGACGCGGTCTTCGTTCGGTTGAGTTCAAAGGGTCGTACTGCAATCGAACGGAAATTGTGTAAACCAAAGGATTAAAGTAATATGTCTATATATAAAATAACAAACCGTTTTGTCTGTGAAGGCATGCGTCCATGTGGGCGGATGCTGTTCGTTCTGCAGCACCAGAGGCGTGGCAATGACATCGACATACTTGAGAACCTCTTCATGGACTTCGTCGAGGGTTTGGACATGCGAATAGTAGCCACGATTGAGGCACGCCATCCATTGAATCTCCCTAACTTTGGTCACCTC
The DNA here is from genome assembly GCA_037043435.1 of Drosophila suboccidentalis. NCBI lineage: Eukaryota > Metazoa > Arthropoda > Insecta > Diptera > Drosophilidae > Drosophila > Drosophila suboccidentalis. The sequence goes on from JBAMBK010002340.1 coordinate 57,559, forward strand.
CTTGCCAAGCAGATACGTAAAGATGCGCACATTCATCCTGGACGTACCGTTCTCCCCATTGCCCCAGTTATATCTCTCAAATATCTCGGTGGTATTGCCAGCGACTCCATCGGTGACCAACATAATGGCCTGGTTGCATGTCGACGTCTCATTGCAGCGTCGATTCACATAGTAGTTGCGTAGAATTTTAAAGGCGTGATCATAGGCCTGGGTGAGATTCGCATAGTTGGATGGATCCGGTAGAGCGGCGATCGCCGAGTTAAAGGTCTCAATGTTCTCGGGAGTCGCCTGGACGAGGGCGTCATTAAAGCACGGCACAATGCCCGTCACATTTTCCGAGTACTTAAAGATGGTAAAAAAGTCGTTGTTGGAGAAGGTGTCCAGTATGCTGCGTATGGTGAACTTGGCCACATGATTGCGATGTCCTGTCATCGAGCCCGAGTGATCCAGCAATATGACAATATCCTTGGAGCAGGTGGCCGTCTCAATGTACCACGAACGTTTGCGACAATCATAGGTATCGGCGTCCTGTTTGTTGATCCGCGTGTCCGTCCACTGTGCGGCCGGATAATGCCGCAAAATACCCGTATCGGAGCCAAAGTACTGCCAGGACAGAGCCGGATCTGACTGATAGTTCTGGCGGAATACCTCATCCAGCTGCTCGGACCACTGGATTGTCTTCAGTACATTGAACCGCCGATCCCAGACATTCGATGGCACGTGTACCGAGCTGTGCTCCGTGTCCACAGATATATTGTAGAAATGTGTATCCGGATTAAGCTGCAATTCGCGATACATATACGCATATTCCGCCTCATTCTCCTCCAGCTCCTCGGAGCTATTCCCATTGAATGTGGAATATTTGCTCGAATAGTATGTGAAATTCGTTTCCGCATATGTCTGATTGAACTCAAAGTTCTCGTTGACTATCTCCGCTTTCTCTTGAATGCAACGGACTGCATCCATTTTACGGGCCAGCATTTTACCAACATTTGCGGTTATGGATCTGATCAGTTCGGTGCCATTCTTTAGCTCGACGCGGGCATTATACTCCTTGTATTTCTCCTTGATCTGCTGCGACTTGGTTATCTTTTGGGCCAGCAAATACAGTTCGTCTCCAAATTGCGTCGCCCATTTTCCAACACTGAAAGTGTAAGAAGCAGAGATAATAAAAATATTAATAAGCTATACACTCAGCCCAACATTTATTCGTACACTCGTTTTTTTACTTTAACAGCTATTGTAAGTCAGGTCTTCATAGTTAAAAAAAATATATTTGGAAAGGTCATTTAAATTACGTTTTGTAAACGTCTACTGTTTCAACATTTTTCCTCGGTCTCAAACAAAAATGTTTTGATGCAAAAAAACTCTTCAAACAATTCTAAGAGTGACTGCAAACAACATTTTTCAAAAATCTCTTCACTAGTATGTATGTATATACTAAAACCACAGCTAGAAAATTAATGATACTGATTTAAGCCAATACACAGCTAAGAAAAAATATTTTTTTTAAAACTTAAGTTTTGTTTTTAGCATGGTCTAAGTTTTTGGGGATTTGCCTATTGAAAAAAATATACATTTTGTATATGCACAACGATCTCTACATATAATGGATCTAAGGTTAATTGACCCTCTTTTAGTACCTATTGCAAATCTTAAACTTTGAAAGAGAGAAAATAAAAAAAAATGTAAATGCAGAATTGTTTATAATGCTTTAGTTTAAATTAAATATTTAAATTATAAGTGAATTAACTTTTAAAAGCCAAGCATATTTAAAAAAGTGTTGGGTCAAATAAGCTGTAAGACACTGTATATCAATATTATCATTATATAGTTTCGCGTGTACGCAGATCAAGTTTTTTTTTCTAATTTTCAATTTAGTCATTTCCCCGCAATAGATGCTCTATCCTTATAATGATGTTAATAATTTTTCTTGTTTTCTGACTAAAAACTACACAGTGGACGAAGTAAAACAGTCTGGCAGCCTCATAGGAAATGTCAACCACCTGTCGAGTCGGCAGTGTCGACGTGCAACTACAACAAGACCTCTAATTAAATTAGCGCACATGTCTGTCACGAGAGTGTCGGTAAAATGTTTGGATTGAAGCAACGGACCGGGGATATCGGTGTACGATATCCATGTGTGTGTGAGTGTGTCACAGAAAGCAGCAAGGCAAAGGCAGCGACGCGTTTCGACGCTGGCAGCGGGCATAAACAGCTGGGATATGAATTTGTTTGTGATTGTGTGTGTGAGAAATCAACAAGTGCCCAGGAATTGCGCGCGCAAGTTTGTCAACCAACTCTCTGCCAACAGATATGCTCTTAATAATCTGTACTCTTAAACCATTTGGTGCGCTGCAACAGAGATTATATTAGTTCTTTGTAGCCCCAAATAAATAATATAAATAAATTTATAATTAAGTTCTACTAATTAACATTTTTATTACTTTTACTAGAAAAGTTGTAGTTTTATAAAATATGGATAGGCAAATGTGAATATTGTTATGTATTTAATTATTGTAGGTCTATCAAAAAGCGTAATGTCTGTTCTCTTTTTTCAGAGAGTTGGCAGCAGAGCAGACATGCGCTCTGCTTTATCGCTCTCATGATCTGTTACACTTTGCTTTCATTCTTCGCTCTTTTCGATTGTCTTTGTAAATAATGCTGACGGCGGCGCTGCTGCGGCCATTTTCAATTCAATGTTTTGGCCGTTGCGTTGCGGCTTTGCCTTTGACACAGTTATTCCGCCTGCGTTCAAGTGCTGCCTTCGCTGTCGGCGCTGTGTCTGCTCAAGTGAAACTTGAAGTTTTTCCTGCTGTTCCCGATTACTGTAGGTTGTAACGAGCTTTTTATTCTTTTTCTTTCATTAAAGTTGTTCAATTAAGTTTTCAGTTAGTACATTCCTTTTTGTCACAGAACTTGTCTGCTTTTCTCATATTGTTTTCAATGAACTCCGTTGTCATGTTAGCTTTCTGTGTAGCAAATTGTATATAGAAATCCATATAAGATAATAAAGTTATGCTTGGTGATTTACAGTTTTGTTTGCTTTGAAAATGATAAGACAAATTAATTATTTATTTTTAATTTAAAAAAGTTGCACGTTTCATTTTCACTATTGCTGACAGTATTACATAAAAACTAAATGCAGTTGAGAAAAAAGTTCGAGTTATGGAAGTCTTTTTGTTAAGTTTAGTTTTGTCAATTTAGTTAGAGTTAGAGAGAATTCGAGTAATAGACGTTTGACTTATGGAAATTCAACAGTAAATAAATTTTTTTATTAGGGACCTTCAATTTTATTATTTTTATTATAAAAAATGATATGGATTGAAATGATATGGATTTCGAAAAATTACTGTTATTAATATTGAAATTAAAATTTATAATAATCGGACTGTAACCGAAATTATTTAACCAAAAGGATTTAAGCTTTCGATATTTTTTGCTTTAAATAGGACTCACTATTAATTAATGGTTTATAATGAGTATTTTCTTATAATATTGTTGCATTACATTATAAAAGGAACCCATAAAAACCACCCAAGGCAAGGACATTTTTTTGAAAGCCATTATTAATTATTATTAACGACTTTTGTTCATTAGTTAAACCTTCACTGTCTGCACTTACAAGTTTGCTTTTCTAATTCTTAGAACTATTCCGAGTATTATAAATGATGACATCATTGCACAGTTGTTAGTTCCCAGACACTCCTGCAAATTTCATAATTAATCTGACTAAATGGACGTATTGCCAAGTTATACGTTGTTTCTTTGTAGTATGCCTAAGGTATGGCATTTCATCTAATCGATAAAACTTACGGGATTGGCCAGTTGGGTTCTATAATTGTACATATGATTTGTGACCAGCGCATGTCATAATGTAATCTAAACAGTTAAGCACTTTTACTATTTGATTTAATTACCTTTCCTAATTGTATTTACTTAGGGGGAGACTAGTTAGTTAGTTAGCTAGGATGGTTGGGTCTGATTAAATTGACACGCCTCTCTGCGTGCTATATTTGCTGGCGTCAAATTAATCGCACGACTTTCGGCTGCCCCACAAAATGCTCAATAAAATATGCATTACGCGCAAATAGGCGGCTGTATTCGTGGCACCTTCTGTGGCCCCAAGTCAACATGTCTGACAAGTAATTCCTTTATGCGACTTATGAAAAGGGGGCCCAAAGCAGCCAGTCAGCTGTAAAAAAGGCACGGGCAAAACAACTTAAAGTCGTCACCGAGAGTAGCTGAATTGTGGGGAAATACTTTGACTCACACACACACACACAGTCCCTCACATACAACCTAATAGAGGCGACAAATAAAAATTCAAGACAAAAGGCAAAATGACTAAACACGCAAAAAGCAAACGCAGAAAAAAAAACAAGTAAAAACGTTTTTTCGAGAGGGCAAGACTACGAAATACCCTGCGGACAGGCCCCTAGATACTCTTATACGTTATATGTTTAATCACGTACTTACATCTTAAATCACCTACACAAACAAAAACACCACAAACTTGTTTTTGGGTCGGTTTTCATCATTCTTTGGTTTGATACGGTGTCAAATTATTTCTTGAATAACTTCCTAAAGTTTTGATCGTCAGGGCAGATCCCAACTTGGTTTGGTAACACATTAAAAAAAAAACTAGCTGTTAAATTGCTCTAGTAATTGGCTTAAAATTAAAGCCAAACTTGATATGGGCATTTCCACAGAAATGTCAACCGAGGCCAAAAACGTAAAATTGATTAAAAACTCACATTTTGTAAGGTTTTCTTCCAGAAATGTATTTCAGTTATTTTTTCAATCAATATACGCTAGAAGAAATTCACTACGATGAGCATATCCATTCTACATTGCACATTGGGCGATTTGACGATATTTTTGACGATATTTTTTTCTGGCATAAAGTCGAAAAATTGATGGTAGTATTTTCAAAATGTGACTTTATTTATTGAATGTTAACACTTCAGTTAGATTAAAACATATTCTTTTTCGGGCTATGCGACAACTCTTCTCTTGTGGCAACTCTCTAAAGTCAGCTGTTTTGTAAAAGCACGTGCTTTTGAAAATTTGCCCGTTAGTTCATTGTGTTTCAAACGTAATTTTATAAGCAAAGCTTTAATAAAGAAATCAAGTTGAATATGGAATATGATGCTCACGGTATATAAAATAATTATTTGATGTAATATGTATTAAAATTTGTGTCTAGTTGTTGTTGTCGACGGTTTTGTTAAATGTATTTTTAGCAAAGAAAATATGAAATGCAGTTACTTTCCGTGGAGTAATACTTATAAAGTGCATGATGGCGCAAGCAACTAAGTATGGCAAGTTATTAATTAAAGCCTCTAGTATATAGTGTTATTAATTTCTTTTGCGCATTTTTGCGCAAAATCGATTAAAAGTATGCTAAAATATGGTAGAAAAATCAGAATTTTCCGAAATCGGATTGAAATGGAGGTGAACACATGGTCAAACTATGATTCCAAAAAAATTGTTATTTTTATAAAAGTCTAATTAGCAAACATGTGAAGTTTAAAATATCTCACTTAATATTTCAGCGAATAAAAAAAAATTGTACTTTTTTACTGAGTCAGTTAGAAAAAGAGGGCGACGAAAAGATCCAATTAAAAAACAAAAATCTGCACTAATTCTTTTTTAACCTATCTAAGATTCGTGCCAAATTTCAGGTCTCTAGCTTTATATTTGGATTTTACATAAATATTTTACAAATTTTTCTCATAGTCGGGCGAGGAGGGAAAAGCTAAGGCGTGGTCCAAATCCAAAAAAAAAAAAATTAAAAATTCTATTTTAGTTCAACTAAGGTTCATGCCAAATTTGAAAGCTCTAGCTTTAAAATTGTAGTTTATGCCAGAATAATCGACTTTTCGCCCATAGTGCATTGTAATAAATTCACTTTTTATATTTTTGCCCATTTTCTTAAAAATTGACTTCCAAAATGGACCGTTTGTATTCTATTGATTACACAAAGTAAGATAGTAAAATTTAAACATAATCCATTTTAATACATAGAAATATATTGAACGTTTAATTTAAAACAAGTTTTTCAAGCCATTTTTGATATATATTTTAAAAAAGAGAGACAGAAACAATATAAATATCTTGTGAAACAAAATGTCGCGTGCGACACTGCTAAATATTAAATAAAAAATAAACTACTTAATATTTTTGAATAAAATAAGAAATATTTTTAAGATAACTCAATGTATTACATTTTAAAATTGGTCGCATTGAAATATATCTTCAGGTTTTGTCGAAATCAGTGTTAGAACTTATCGCCAAAAAAACGACTTCTGTTAGAGTCGCGTGCGAATGTCTCGATTTTTTTAAATTATCCCACCAAACCCACCTTAGCACCAATTATAGTGCTAATCAAGACCTATAAGTAATACAATAATGTTTTGGCATATGGGCTAATCCTGAGTTGCGGACGTTACAATTGCAGGCAAATTTTCATGCTTAAACTGATACAGCTCGCGTTCAGATTGGTGAATTTTAATGAAATTTTCTGGAAAATGCATTTCATTGGGAGTACTCTTAAACCTATTTTAAGATAAAAGCCTTACTGTTTCTGAAAAAAAATTAGGCTTGCTGAAAGTTCCGTTGCGCCCGTTACAAAGAATGGAAGTTGATTTTATATATTAGCTAATTTTGCATAATACGCAAAAAATATCCAAATACAAAAAATTAAGTGGAATATATGACCATATCAATTCAGCATCAAAAATTAATATAAGTAGTTTCGTTAATTAAAAAACTTAGTTTTTGTCTGTTGCGGACGTTGCGTTGCGGACGTTACACTTTTTACACCCACACTTTTTTTCAAATTATTAATATATATTAAATATCTTTTCGCTATAGTTTTTATCTTAAATAAAAGAAAATTAAAAAAGTTTAAGATGAGCTAAGCGCTAAACACTCAGACGACCGATTTGCCCACTTTCTTGGACATTGAAAATACCCTTTTTTTTAAAGAATTATTTAATTAAAAGGGTTATTTATTTATTTTCGGCCATGAGCAACCAAACCACCGTAAAACCTTTTTGATTTTGTAATTTGAAGCCTGAAAAAGTTTTCTATTATAACAAAAAACAACTATTATTAAAAAACATGCAGTTTTTTGACAACTGTGAGCTGTCGCTCTTGGTTTAAAAATTTTCGGATTAGCCCATATGTTTTATTTCACTTTAAATGCGTACGAATATCGCAATCGACATTGGAGAATTACCCAAATACACTTAGTATTTAGGAACTTACACACTAAATTTGGAATCTATAACTATTTATCGATGCTCCTTAAAATATTTAAGTAAAAAATCGATAAGTATATAGCTATAAAACTATTGATGTATCTTAAAAACTATGAGATGAACTGATTACCATGTACCCTACTAGCAATTCTAAAATCTGGTTGCTATGAACAACTTAAAAGATAACATAGTTGAATATATAGTAACCCAATTTGTAATTGAACTGTTTTCAATTTTAATTTCAACTTCAAGATTTAGTTGAAATAGTTGTGCTAAATGCAGGTTGCTTACGAAGACTGTCTGATCATCCGAAGCAGATTTATCTTCGATTCTATTAAATAATAAATCATGAATATAAGTAGGAAACTGTTAAAGTCTATTAAAAAAATATATAAAATATTTATAAATATGTTGGACAGTTTATTTCTAATAAAATTTGGTATATTTCAAAATTAAACAAGTTTTGTGCATGAGACACAATTCATTTAATTTTGTCGTGTATACCCCGCTTTATACCCTGCAGATTCGCTCATGATACGGAGGACCAAAAAAAAATTAGCATAAAATGTACGAAAAATTAACGAGGGACTACAAAAAACAGAAAACAGCCCAACGAGGACGTCGAGGTGCATGCGAATGGTGATGATGTTGATGGTAATGATAATGATAATGATAATGGGAACACGCGCTTTAATTCACTTGTTTTCAAACCGCCAAAAATCCATCAGAAAAAGAGAATCTTTTTTGTAATTAATGTGATGTAAGTTACAATGTTGATAAGAGTGGCGGAGAACTTACGCTTCGTCTGCCGCGGATGCGTGCGCCAGCATCGGGGAATAGGAGGAGGATGAAGAGATGCCGCCATGCGGCGCCGCTGGCGGACCGCAGATCAGCAACAACAACAGCGGCTGCGAGGCGAGAAATGCGGTCAAAATGACAGCAAAATGTGTCATCAACTTTTCACATGTACCAAACATTTTTCTAGCATTTTCCGGTCTTTTGTTGTTGTTGCTGGTTGTGCACACACACACAAAATCACTAAACACTTAATAATTGCATTTGCACTGCGCTCGCGGCTATTAAAACATTTGCCAAATGTTGCTACCAAATTTGGTATACAATTTTGGGTGGAGTCGCGACGTCAGCAGCGACGCTGACGCTGGCGCCAGGCGCAAATTTTCTCCAATATTTTTTCACTACACACACAGGCGTTTTACACTCGAGCTATATGGCAAACGATTAAATTAGAAGAAATTTTAATACTAATCGTTTAATATTCGACGTAATTTTCGTTAGTTTTCTTTAATTTATTTTCAGCTGCCAACCGAATTTAGTTTTCCCTCAGCTGTGCGTAGAATTTTCTATATATAAACTTTTGCTCTTAGCGCGGCCCGTCGTTTTGATTACACATATGGCACACACTGTCACTGTACGCGTGTGACCGTTTATGTATGGGTGCGTGTGCTTGAGTGTATGGGTGAATTTAATATCTGTGTGCGCTGTTCACTTTCCGCGTTATTCCGGCTACCGACAACGACGAAGAGCTGCGTGTGACTAAAACCAAAAACGTTTGCAGGCACCCAGGCCCAACCTCAGAGAGCGAATGATTTGCAAAGAGCATAAGAGAGGCAGAGAGAATGAACGAACGAGAATGTGTCCTATTTATAATCATTCTCTCGCCATCGCACTTGGCTTACTTGTTTACATTTACAATACATGTCAGGAAAACAGCTGTTTTGGGATTTTTCATCTCCCACTTACCTATTGATTTTATCAAGACCACGATGTGTAATTATATAGGTGAAGTCATGAGCTTTGTCAAAGATCCAACAAAATATAAAAAAAGTAGTTTAAGAAAATAAACTTTTAGCTGGATTATTTATTTTAATATTATTTCAAAGTATTTTGTTTTTAATTTAATGAATTTAAGATTATTACCATATTAAGCACAAAATTTGCAACGGATAAACAAAAATTTTCCGGCGAAATCTTGTTGCCTTTGAAAACAGAGAGCCTTCAGAGAGGGAATCCATTCGAAGTCATCCACCCATCCAATGGCATTCCATGTGTTTGTCTTTCTTATTGCCTGCTCTTTTTTGTGCCGCATATTCATAACAGAGAGCACCATTTCTATATTGTGAGAGAACAAATTTCGGTGTGTTTTCTTTTTGAGAGCGAGCTTCCTTTACAAACCTATTTACTAGTATTTATTTTTATTATTTTCTGAATTTTTATGACACTTTATCTTTATGCGCACGTGTATTGCTTATCTTTCTATTATCGAGTGTTTTGCTTAACGTATTTGTTTTTATATTGCTCTATTTATATGCCATTGGCATCTTTGATTCGTCAGACCATTTAAGAATTACAGAAGAATTTTTTTTTGGTTTATGAATAATGTATACATATTTTTGATATCAGTGAAAGCCATGACTATTTGCAAGCAATTCCACCTGCAGATTATTTCTTGATGCTCAATATATTTAAATAAAATTTACTTCACACAGGTTTTAAATCTTTCATTGGTATAAATCGGGAAATTGAGATTTGAGTATTTAACAAATCTTACTCTAAGAGTATCATTCGAGTATTTTATCATTTGCCTTAGAGTACTCTATAAAAAACCTTAAAAGATATCGTAAAAGTATATATTTTAAATTTGTTAATTATTATTGAATTTAATTCTAATATGATTTCTTTACCAATCCATGATAATAAATCATTGTTGACAACACATATTAAATATTTAAAATTATTATTTGTGATTAGCATAGAAAAAATAATTATTTTATGTTTTTTTTTCGCTGCTGTAAATGTTTCGTGAATCCGAATTGGCCTGGGGGTATTTGGCGTATTTTCGCGGCAAACCATCGTTGGATGATGGTGGCAAGTGGGTGGCAAGTCAAACCAAATTACACACATGCTTGCACAGTCTCAGTCATAAGTAGATGAACAGCCGCAGCAGTCACGGCTCGCACAGCACATCACAATAAGGACATGTGGAACGGCAAGTATCCTCTTATGTGAAATGGGGGCGTAGGCCACTGCGGGCAACCCAATAAAGTGGCTGAGGACCAGCCACATGTAAATATGATGATGATGAAAATGCAGATGATGATGACAACGCACTTAGTCAAATGTTAAATGAACTCAACTACGTTTTACTTTTAAAGCAACCGCAACCACAGCAGACGGATCACCACACGAAGGACACTTCTCGGTGCTTTTCATTGCAGTTGGTCCTGTGTGCAAAGCTAGAGACATGCTATAAACATGTCAGTGGCATTTTTATTCCACTTCTTCAGAGGTAGGCTTAATTACGAGCTGGCATTTTTGCATAGCATACTTTTTGGGGCAACTAAGTGTGCATGTCCCACTATGGGACATATTTCTATATTTTCTTTGAATCAAATAATAACTCTTTGATCTAGTTTCAAAAATTAGGCATATGACTTTTTAAAAGAATCATAGTTTGTTTTCCAATATATATGACCATATTTATGAGTCATATTATGCTCCAGACATTAAATAAATTCAATAAAATTAAATTTCATGTATGAAATTCAATTTTTCTTTCATTGGTTTTGGATATAATGCAGTCGAACTTCCCTAACTCGAACTTCTCTAACTCGAAATTTCTCTAACTTGAACAAAATCAAGTGGCAATAGCGTTTACTAAGCAAATTTCATACAATTCTGCTTCCGTAACTCGAACTTCCATAAGTCGAATTTCTCCATAACTCGAACAAAAATATTGGCCCGTCCTTCTGTAAGTCGAATTTTTCGGGAAAATCCCAAATAAATTTTGAATTTCTTTTTCGTTTCTGTTTTATGCTTTTGTTACCGGCTCGTTTGGATATGTAATATTGATGTACATTAACATCTGGTGATGCAATATGATAGAATATTCAAACTTATTAGTTAAGGAATCGAAAGTGGACCAAAAAAAAAGTTGATGTGGCTGAAAAATATGATATCTCAGTAAAAACAGTTTTAAAAACTACAAAACTATTTATGATGTCATTTGAATCAGGAAGTTCTTCTGAATACAGCAAAAGAACGAAAAACCCAATTTTTGAAAATATCGACAGGTCCTAAGCAAACTGGAATCTGTTTTTGTTGAAAATAACAAGAAAAGTAAGCAATTTCAAATATTTTATGAATGAATGAAATTGTAGTTTCTTTTAAAAGATTTAAAAAAAAAAATTCCCTAACTCGAAGTCTCCCTAACTCGAACTTTTTCTTGGATAATGGTGATTCGAGCTAGGGAAGTTCGACTGTAGTTTGTATCTACTAATACACTTATAAATATATCTCAAAACGGCATCATTTAAATTGACAACAGCTGACTTCACATTTAACTGTGAAGATACAATTTTTTATAAACAAAATTTCAGTTCGAAGTTTATCCTATCCCTTTGCATCAAAAATTGTTTAATTTGCGTTTTTGTGAATCGCACCCTTCGTGCTGCTTTCGTCACTAGCGCGGACTGCCGTCCGCAGTGATATTGAATTTATTCCAAATCAAGACTATAAAGCCCTGTACCTCAGCTCTCTCTAGAAAAATGGGAAAAACTCCCATAGTGCGTTATAATGAACATAATTTGTGGCAGTTGGCAAACGCATAGCAGTCGAATACTGAAGATGATTAAGTGTAACAGTCTGTGTCTGAGGATGTCAATGTGAATATGTGTTGGAACCTCTTTGAACTTAAGTACCTCAGGAAGGTAACGCACATCGCTTGAGTTTGGTGCCACATAAAGTTGCTTGTTTGCATCATATTTATGCGTCAAAGGACTGTGCATAAGTGTTGTCTACTAGTAGTTACTTGGATCTTGGCACTAATGCTGATTACACTTTAAAAAAAAACACAACAGTAATTCGAACTAATAATTGGAATGCTTTAAATTCTAAGCCTTAGACCTGCTGCCTCAGCAATTCAGCAAGAAAAATATACACATATAATAAAAAATACAATAATAAAGGAGGAATGAACGAAAAACCAATCAATAATTGAACGTGCAGAAAAAGAAAAGCAATCGAATCTTACATCTTGAACAATATTATAAACTTTTTTCAATTGGAAACTTTGCCTCTTTTTATAAGCTTCTCTTCGTCCATAAATAAAAAGAGAAGGAATTGATAATGAAGAAAATAAAACAAAAATGGAATCACAAGTAAGCAACGTCAAAACTTGAATATGCTGCGATGCAGATAGTGGGTGTGAAAGGAGCAACTTGACCCGGACCCGGGGTCAAAACTACCATGACTCTTAACCTGTAGACTTTCTTGAATACAACAAATATGGCTAAAAAATGGTTGGTGTGAGTCTTTTTTCTTGAACTAAGAAATAATTAAACTTTCGATTAAATTCTATGAAATTGTCTCAGTAATAGAAGCTATAAATGTCGATTCCAAGTGAAATAACTAAAGATAAAGACTTCACTAGATATTAAAAAATCGAAGATGATCAAATAAAAATTTCATTTGAAATTAAGCTAATTAATTATTTAAAACTAATGCATCACATATTAGGCATTATGAACACCCATCAATTCTTTGAGCAGTCAGCCATTTTTGAGTTTATTTCGTCAAGAAAACTAGTCGACGGACACTGGGGTGAGAGACCCCAAAAGTGACGATTAATTCAACCGTCCAGAAATTTGACCATGCTATAATTTTGTATTTTGTATTTTATCAATAAAAGTACAAATCATTAAGTTTTGGATGTTCCGTAGAGTATTTATTTTTTTTTTTAATTCTTTTATTTTAGTAAATTTTCCTAATATTCGATTTTTTCACAACAAAAATTGGAATCCCATTATTTTTAACGCTGATATTATCCCTAATCTATTTTATACCCATGTAGACTATATTCATGAAGTATAATAAGAGTCGGTGGACTATATAATATATCTGCTTTAGAAACAACATTCTTAAAATGCATGAAAATCTTTTTTCTTTGAAATAAAAAAAAGATCATATACAATTCAAAGTTTTTTAATAAAAACAAAGATTATAAATAAAGAAAAATTTAAATAATATGTACATTAATCCGACTCGATATCATTTTCGCTTTCTTCATTTTGGTTGTCGCTTTTATTTATTTGTTGAAGCTTTTAAAAGGGACAAATTTTCTTTTGGAAATGTGTGAATTTTTTTTTTCGGCAATTTCGACGTGAAACACAATTAAAAACGTAGTATTTATTACAATCTTTAGAAACACATATATTATATCTAATGACTTGGATCTAGAGATGGGCACGGGCCTCCTTCTCAAGGCCCGGACCAGGTCCGGTCGAGGCCCGGCCCGGTCAAATTTTCAGGAGGCCCGGCCCGGCCCGAGCCCGGCCCGATATTACTATATAAAAAGTTTTTCTTTTAAATTATTATTTCTTTATTTTTTTTTTTGGATACAAATTTTTTATTTTTGAGCCATTTTTGCAAGCAGAGTCTTAAACTTTTTCTTTGCTCTTTTTTCTGCTAACTATAAGAAATTTCGTTACAGAAATTTTGTTATCAAGCGATTTGAAAATATTTGTGTTAAATCGTGACTTTTCGGCCTACCAGGCTTCGGTAGTCTTAAGAATGGTTAGGAGGTTGACACCAGTTTCTGTTGTCATTGTTTTTTTTTTTTTTTTTTACTTTTTGACGGAGTGTCTTTTTTATCATTTTGGAATGAATATCTTTTCTTTATTTTTATTATTGCAATGCAATTTTTTTCTATTTGTGATATTTTTAGCGGCGAGTCAGTGCAAAGTAATGGAAAACGGCATTTCTGCGAAATCAAGGACGAGTCCTTTTTTGCTGTGCTCGTACTGTGCAATCAGTTGAGTTGATTTCAGTCAAACTTCGATAGCTGCAATTTTTATAGCACACTTTTTATCGCTCAGCTTGAATTGTATAAAACGAGCACATCCCATGGCCTTTGTTGCCTGTTATTCACAGTTGGTTGGCTATGTTTTATGTGCCAATGACCAATATTCGTTTTGACCGCAGGTCCTTAACCAAAATGCTTCTGCCAACGGAAAACTGTTTATATGTGTGTGTTCAGTCGCTGGAAAAATCTGAAAAATCGAAAGAATAAGAGCGGGAGAGAGAGAGAGAAAGAGAGAGAGAGAGGGGGAGATGCCTTTTAGAGACATTGAACATTAACTTTATCGAATAGTTAAAGCCTGAAAGAATATTTATACGGATATAGCAAAATTAAGTTAGACTAACAATTGTATCTTAAAATGTGCTTAAAAGTCCTTAATGCACTTAAATTTGTAAGTAAGTAGCTCAAGGAAAAAAGAAAAAACTCAGTTAGCACAATATTTAGTTGCATATCAGATGCACGACGCGTGAAATGAGACAACCGAGTTGAACTTTGGCACAGAAATGTGTCCTGCCAGCTCGGACAATAATTTATGGACTTGTGCCCATTTACAGAGACTTTGTCGTGAATTATGACCACTTTTTTACGTGTCCTGTAACCTTGTTTCTCTCCCTCTCACGCACATAACTACACAACAGTTTTGTTGACACTTTATCGTTATTTTCACTCTTGCATACAGAGTTGGAATGAAATTTGTTTACATAATGCGAGGCTGAAATGTCCTCATTAAGCAGTCCGCTATTTAATTAATTTATACTTCAGCCAATTTGTAATTAGCATTGTTGCAAATACAGTTAAATCATTGGCACGTGCCGCATTTTGACCTCTGCAATTTTGTGGCTTTTGGGCCTTTTAAAACCAAACACGTCTAATTAGTCGGCAATTAATTGAATATGGTTGAAGTTTAAATTTTTTAATTGATTTAATTTCGGTTTGTGTTTAATTTAAACAAAAGTACATTTATTAAGGAATTTTACAAGTATTGAATATAACTAAATAGGGAAAGAACTGGACGTTGTATTTATTATGCTTAGAAAGAAAAGTATATTCTTGATTTAAGCGTTTTAATTATATGATTAAGAATTTTAGGTTTCTTTTTTTCTCCTATATATTTCTCGCCTATATATGACATAAAAGAGAAAAATAATATTTTTTTGTTGGGTGCTATACAAATGGTTTTAAATAAGTAAGTTTATTTAGTTTAACTTTACAAATTATTCTAGATTGTTGCAATTTTAAGTTAGTTCATGCTAAATTTAAACAGCTTTTAACCCGCTCAAGTAGCCCATAATAATATTCCAAATTTGTTCTGGCTTCAACTTTGCCTTTTTACCCAATACCAACGCAAATTTCGACCCAATGCTGCCTTCAATTCAAGAGTTTTAATTATGTAATAGGTGTGAGAGCTTTACTAAATATTTCCATTCACGACAGTGACAATTTTCTTAATTTACCAATTCAATGGAAGCTTAGCAGTGCTCAGGCATGTTCAATTAATTTGCGCGTTCAACAATATGATTTCCAACTGAATAGATGTCCACTTTGCACAAGTCTCTGTCAGACTTAGCAGATACTTTGGGTGCTTTAAATTTAATAAACGGCTTTCGGTCTTGGATTACAGCCAACTTTACAAAGCACTCAGGCCATTCGTTGCCTATAAATAGAAATTAGTCTGCAATCGATAATTGCTTTGTTGGCCAGAAAATCACAACAGATTAAATTGAATTTAATGAACCCCCAAAAATGTAATACGCTTTCTACTCCAATGGCGAATAAAATTGATGCGTTGTCTACGCTACGAATTTTACTTTAAAACTTTTGTATAAGATTTTTATGTATTTGCTGAGACTTATATAAGATACCGACTGGTTTAAACCAGCGTAGCCATTTCTATTCAGTGATGAGTGAAACCGCAGAAATCATTGTTTGATTTTCCATGTGTATTGCGATGGAATCTGAATAAAGCTTTGCTAGATAGTTTATACTAAAAAACTTATTTACTGGCAGCATAATTTTTTAGATATTATATTGTTAACCTTTCCTAATTTTATTACTTCATCCCAAAAGTCAGGAATATTTTTGGTTCAAGACATTTGACATTAGTTTGATTCTTTATGATTTTTACATTTAGGCTATACCTTCAATTCATTTTTATGGATACCGAGAAACGTTGACATATTGTGGAGACTGTTGGCGTCTGCTTGCATTTAATGATTTTGGCCAGAATGTCCAGTTAGTTTTCGGTTGTGGGTTCCGTTTGTGTCATTGACTGATGATGGGTGTTGTATGATTTATGAACACGGACCAGACATGCAACCAAGTTTCTTTATCTTTACTTCTTTTCATTAGCCTTAAATTTACTTGTGACGCAAAAAGTCGATAAAGAAATTCGCTTGATTTGAGAAGAAAAGTTATCAAAAAATAGTCAGTTTGATTTCGGTTAATTTTTCATAATAAAGGTCATAAATATGACAGCTATATAATATCGTAATCCGTCATTTTCGACATATGTTCTGACTGATGAAAAATAAACAAAGCTAAAGAAAGTATCATCAAATATAAATTTATATTTTAAAGTTACTTTTCACATGTAAACACTCAAGAATTGTGAAAGTAATTTAGAATGAAATGCACAATATAATCTTAATTATAATCGACTACTTAAAAGTAAATAATTAGTTGACTGTTTCTTAGCTTTTGTGTTTTACTCTTTTAAGAATACATATATGTGTATTAAAGTTTTTAAGCTACAATGTTCTTGTAGTCCTTAAATTTCAAATGCTTTGTTAAGTATCTTGGTTGAACATCCTTGCTGTTTGCCCAGTTCTTGTTCGCCTCAGTTATCCTTTTGTGTAATCTCTCCCAACAAAGCAACAATGATGACAAAGGGCAAAGGCAAAGGACAACGTGTTGAGTATTTGTCATTATGCAACTAATTAAAATGTCAATAAAGGATGGGCAAAAAGATGCGCAAGCAAACATCGTTTCTTTTAGTATATGTATGGTAAAAAGTATGCATATAAACGAGTTAGTTACGAGTACAATCCAATAAAAAAAAAATGGACTTCAAAGCACAGAGCAGTCGTCGACGGACTTATGGAGAGTCATGTGACAATTGGCATTGTCGACACTTGACCTCTTAGTTTCCTCTTAGGTCTGTGATGTGTCTATGTGTGGATGATTTGTTGGCTTGAATATTCTTACCGACATAGTAGACATGACTGTGTCTGGTATTGGTTTTTTAAAAAATGGAATGCTCCTATTCCAAATCTTCACGGTAAATTTTATAGCGCTCTAAGCCAGGAAAAAATGGGAAGAAATCTCTTAAAACTATTTTCTGATTTGTTTTGAACTCATGAATAAGACCCTAAAATTTCAGAAAGCTATCTCAACGCATTAATTTAAAAAAGCAGACGAACAACAAACTTTAAATTTAATTTTAGAAATGCCACTTAATATGTTAAATGTTCATATTTTGTAAACACGTTGTCCGATTAATTTTTGTACGATTAGACGCATTTTTGTGGATTAGAATGAATTGAATTTTGTCATACTCACTTAGTATATCGCAATATATTCTGAATCACATGAGTAAGATCTATGTAAATTACAAAATTAAACGTATGTAAATATAACGTATACGTATGTCGCCCATGACAGAGGGAATTATATGTTGGTAGTAGGGACAGACCTTCATGCATTAAGCAATTGATTTAACTTCTGAAAAGGGCATCAAAAATGTCAAAAGCAATCACCACAATGAGATGACAAGGTAGCCAAATGGAATATATTTCAGCAGTTAACTGCGAATTGGGAAACTATTGACTTAATCGAAATGTCTCAACAATATACCACAATTTCAACAACTTGAAATGGTTAAACAAATAGAAATGCACTCAGAAATTTGCAAAGGTTTGCAGCCTTGATTATATTTCAGCTTTGCCAGTTAGCCTGGTTATTAAAACGGATATAAAGCACCCGATGAGCTTAAAGCTTTAAAAGCTCGGGATTGCGTAAGCTTTTAGTTCGCACTCATATTTAAAAGTAGTAAAAACAAAACCATAAAAACTTAAAGCTTAATATTTTTAGATAGTACCAGTAACGGCCAATAGGTGGTGCTATATTGATGACAGCTGATAAAGTTGTGCAAAACTGCAAATAATTATCTTAAAAATTTTTTTTATTTATATAATAATAACAAAATAAATACAGCTGTTTTTAAATTGAACTAATTGTAATTTACGATGAAATGAGAAATAATTAAAAAGAAAACAATTATGAAGTGCTGGACATGCAGATACTCTATTTAAAGAATACTTTCTTCAGTTTGTTGTAATCTTATAGTTAAAAGGCTTTAGTTATTCATATATTGTAGATACATATACTTGCCGAAGATATAGTATTCACTGTAGCATACCATTAATAAATATTTCAGTAAAATTAGTATATGTGCATCGACATTATTTAAGAAAATTTTATATTGAACTAACATAAGAGATTCGTTATTTTTTATTTGTATGTACATAGTATTATTTATTAACCGAAACAATCCAATTTTAATTTATTTCTATATGTTTTAAAAAGTCATGATCATGTTTCAAAGAAGCCGCAATTTGTACAACAACAATAGCTGCAATAACGTGGAATTTCAAAAATGACCTTAATTCAATTGTTTTTGGCAAGTGCAACAATGCGTGAATATGGGAATGTGTGTGTGTATGTAGGCGTGGCTTATATTCGGTGCCAATATTCGATTATTTATCATTAAGGCATCATTATTGATATAAATGCAATTTGGTTATACGTAATTAAATTGCCTTTTACAAGCCTCTGCCGCATATAAAATGTAATTTATCTTCAGTTAAATCCATAATAATAAAATATTCGAATTAACGACTTTACATCTCGTAAGAGCATTATGGTAATAGCGTTTTCTTTCCGTTCTTTGTGCTGATAGTATTTGGTTTGATTTGTAATTACATGTATATAAATACATTTTTCTTTTTGTAGCTCGAATAAACTGAATTTCAGTAAAGGCGGAGAAAACCTATTTATCATAAATTCCAACAAATATTGTAAGAAAAGGAAGGAAAATATTTTACAATAATAAACAGCATTTTTTACAAAGGAATTCAGAGCATGCAACACGTACCAAATAAAATGTCATGGCAATGTACTCAACGACTTCCTTGTCCGGGTCACAACAATCAGACAAAGTAGTCAGTGGACGGACAGACCGACCGAAGCTCGTCACAGAATGCAGTTGAGTCATGCAGCGACCAACTCGGGCGATTATCATTTATTTACAGACAGCATTGCCACACACGAGGGAAGTCATGAAAGTACTGATTTTTATAGCCGATACCTAAAAATAAGTAAATGGGTATACGTATATTGTATTTGCTGAAATGTATGTGACAGGGAGAAGGAAGCATCTCCGACCCTATAAGTTATATATTGTATATTCTTGATCAGCATCAACAGCCGAGTCCATAGAGTCCTAGATCTTAGAGACTATATAAGCTAGAGCAGCCAAGTTTGGCACACAGACTTCTATGAACCCCACGCAGATCATTTCATCATCATTTCCACCTATTTCACAGTTTTTAAACTATTTTATCAAAATACATTACTACCACTATTATGAGCTATCAGCCTACTTAAACACAACAAGATCGGCCAAACGGAACGGTAGTAATGGCTGATTAAAGTTTTTAAGCAATATAACTGCCTATGCAATCAAAATATTGTATGTCTATTTAAATAAGTGACGGGTGTTCTATAGTCGGGAACTCAACTATACCCTTTCCTGCTTGCTACAATTCTAATAGATTATCTAAATTTAATTTAAATAGCGAAAAATTATTCTATTCCCTCATCTGCTTCGTTACTGGTATGAAAGTGCTTCAAGTAGCACGAATTATATTCCATATAAAAGTTGCTTACTTTAAACGAAAGTATTTATAATTATTAATCTAAGTCAAGCTAGTTATTTATCTCAAAAACTGATTTGAATATATGCGAAACTTCTGTGACTACCCTAGCACACACACACACACACACACATATATACGTACTGCTCGAAATGTCAGTTGAGCATTTACGAAATTTTATGCAATGTTAATGAGGGAAGAAAACTTGTGTTAATTGCATAAGCGTGGCTCCTGGTCAGTGAGTTGCGTTCCCAAAATAAGTCTCTTCACAAGTTTGATAAGTTAATCATTAAAGTTTTCTATTTTTTTGAATTACATAGGGGTATTTCCAGGATCGCGAACGCAACATTTGTACGTCTTAAAATTAAAAAAAAAAATGGCAAAAGTTGGCAAAAATGTTTTCTCACGTGTTTAATGCATTTTATCAACACTATTTTTTACTATAAAAGACAAGCTTTAAAGACATGTCGTTTTTGAATTATTTTTAGAAAACAATGCATCGCGAACGCAACAAAAATGGAAGTCATGTTTGACTTCATGTTGACAAATGCGAATGTCTGCGAAATGTGACGAGTGATTTGGAAGCAAATACTCTTAAGCCATAATAAAATAATGCAGCTTTCCATTTATTAGTAATTTGTAACGCGACATCGCGAACGTGACAAGATTTCCACCTAGTTTTTCCAAGAGTTTGTTCGTCAAATTTCATTCTATATATCGGAAACAGCTTTTGAAACTTGTTTTAAATTAAACTTTCAATATAATTCTGTGTATTAAAATGGTTTATGCTACAGTCCTACTATCTAACTTAGTGTAATCGTCAGAATGCAAACGGTCCATTTTGGAATTCAATTTTTAAGAAAATGGGCAAAAATATAGAAAAAGTGAATTTATTTCAATATAGAATCTATATGTTCATCCTATTGAGTTTCTCCAAGCGTATATTGCTTAAATAAATAACTTGAATACATTTTTGGAAGAAAATTTCACAAGATGTGAGTTTTTTTTTTTATCAATTTTACGTTTTTGGGCGAGGTGGACCTTTTTCTGGAAATGCCCATAGTGTACTCAAATTAAAAACTTATATTTTCAGATTAACATAGACGTCAACAGATATCTGAAAAAACAAATAAAAATTGTTTTTTTATCATATAACAAATTTTTAATTTAATGGAACATTAAACCCGAAAACTTTAAAAATTCTATACCTTTGTTTAAATATAATATTATATAATTAAATCCTAACATTTACAAAAACCATTAAAATCAAATAATTTATTTAAAAATTTTTTAATGAAAATTTAAAATAAAAAAAATTCTTAAGCAATATAACAAAAATGTATACAAATTTTTAGTGTCGTTATTTTTATTAAAGTTTTATAACAACTACACAGAAATCCTGTTTTCTTTTCTTTGCTGAAATCTTAACAAATATATTTTTGGAATGCAGCCAGATTTTTAAAGAAATTCCTCGCTGGTCAGCAATCGGCATGCTGAAATACTGAAATAAAGTCACGTAGTCCTTCCGACTAGTTTTTTGGTGGCACGATGAGACGTCGATGTTGGGGCTCGTTTTCAAAAGTTGCCCGCATTTATTTAATGCAATTTAATGCTGCTGATAATAAAATGCGCACAGTTTGCCAGATATATATATATTAGGGGCTCTATTTTTTGTGTCACAGTGCAATAGACATTACTCATAGGCTTAAAAGTGTTTAATAGAATGCCGAGAGGGGAACGTCCTAATAAGTCCAGTGCGAGTATGTAAATGGTGTGTGGCAAGTCTGAGCCTGTTACCCAAAAACTGTTGCCAATTGCAGTCGCAGGCAGAGAAGGAGCAGAATATTGTGGAGGACCAGCACAGGACATTTAAGGACCATGGCTTCCTCCAGCCTGCGTCACAATTTATGTGTCTTGCGTGACCTTCGTGCGTTTGTGAGTAATAAATCAATTTCATTGCAATTTGTAATTGTGTAAAATGTATTTTCAATTTGCGCGATTGCGGCATTACACCCAGAAAACAGAGTGAAAGAGAGAGAGAGAGAGAGAGAGAAAGAGAGGGAGATGCGTTTGCGGAAATGCATGATTTTGGTCACATTTCCAATTGTCAATGAGATTTCAAATTTGGTGAGATTTATGCGTGCACGCATACAATAACATTTTGTTCGTTATGTCAAGCAATTTCTATGCCATTATGTATGCTCCAAAACCCATGTGTCTAAGTGTGTGTGTAGATTTTGGGGTGTTTGTAAATTTCAGCTTTTGGTTTCATGATTTATGTATGTATGATGGCAGACTGAGAGACTGGGCTAATTGCATTTGGTTCTATCTGACTTGAGAAATTCCATGACTTCAATTGAATAGTTGTTGCATTTTCTCTCATTACACTAGACAACAAAATTAATTTGTCCTGTAGCTGTAACCAAACTTACTTTTCTAATATTCTAGCTCTCGGAGCCTATGTGTGCCCACCGCTGTTCTAAACTTAAAGATTTTATTTTTTTAAGTGCACTTGAATTCTGGACCTCTTAAGGTGTTGACAGTCAGATTTATGCATGAGAAACATGTTGTATTATTCTTTAATTATTTTCAATAATTTACCTACCTATTTGTTGTTGCATTTTCTCTTTAATTTGGATTCTTTTTTTTTATTACTATTTCGAATAAAAGCTCATAAGTTCATGTCTGTGCTTATTATTTATTTATGCCCATTTAATTTGGGCAACTAAAACTAATCCTTTTTAACGAATCGAACCGTCTATACTCGTAAATGAAATACAAAATGACTAAAATTCAAACATAAATATTTCGTTTACAAAGCGTTTTATTTAATCTGCATCATTAATCAAAGAGCAAGTGTTTTAATTATGCAATATAATAGCATTAAATGAATTCAAATTCCAACCAAACTCAGGCCAAAGTTAATTTCGTCTATGGACATACATACATACACATGTAGATAAAATCGATATACATCGTGTGTGCGTAAGCGGCCCAAATAAATTAAATACCTGTAATGCGAGTAAATAAACAAAAGCTTCTGTCAGTTGCAGCAGTGAAATTACTCAATTACTCAACTCTAATTAACAAATTTTGTGCACGCCATTTGCCTTTAAAAAAGCCTTGCACAAATTATAAACAATTAAAATAATTATACATAATCATAAACTCATAATGATTGCACAGAGCACAAAGCCAAAAGCAAATTGAGGTATAGAATGACAAACGAATTTCTACTTAAAATTTGACATCATTCTGTAATATTTCCATTAAATACGGATAATTTTGTTCGGAATAAACTAGCGCTAAATCCGCTTTCGTCCGATGCTGCCACCTAGTCCAATTTAGATTTTCAAAGTCGGGGGAAGCGATGCCACATTTTTTAGTCAGAATTCGAAGTAAGGTATTTAAAAAAAATATATGGAACCACTTCAGTTTTCTTTAAATTAAGCATTAAAAAAATAGGTAATTTAAGGTAAATCAAGTTTTACCCAAAAAAAACCTTTAACTTTTTGTGCAATTTGTAAAAACATTTGTCACGAAGAGTTGCCAGATTAATGGCATACAATTGCTAGAGTTGTCGAGAAACTTTTAATTTCTCGCGCCAAATACTTTTAAATTTTTTTTTTAGCTAAACAAAATCAATTATTGCATAAATAAATTAAATGATGTTTATTAAGTAAGCAAAATAAAAAGCTTATTGCTCTGCAATGATAAACTTGAAAAAGTTGCTAGTCAAGCCCTTGGGTAATTTAATCTGAGAAGGTGTCAACCCTTAGCAGCCTAGTTCGAAAAGGTTGGTGAAAATGCTAAGAAATATTAAATCTCTCGAAGTTCTGTGGCATCTCGGAAATTTCCGTGCGGAATTGCTATCTGCGGATTTCTATTTCGCTTGCGATTTCCGTGGCATCCCTGATTAATTGTATTCCTGGCACATTGAAGACGATTTATGAGCTGAATTGCTTTTTGGGTTGTAGGTTATTTACATGCAAATATGTTACACTAGATCAAGTATTTTTCCTCTAACAAAGGAAAAGTTTTAGTCTAGTTATGGTTTGAAAATGTCTATCATTTGTTATTTTTGCTAATTCTGTGAAGGACGACTAAGGACATGTCTAAACATTTGCAGTCACAAACAAGATTTCAATTATCACAAATTAGACAATGAGACAGTAACAGTAAGTTAAAGTACAAGTATTTAGTTGAAATATGTTTGTGACTTTAGAACCTAAAGCAAATGCCAAGATTTTTAAATTTTTGATGTTCTCTTATATTTACCATATTCCAATTCAATTGGCAATAAGTGTTTGGTAGAGTGTACTCATTATTTTGATGCATATTCAAATGCTTTAATGCATTTGAAAATACAAAAAAAAAAAAATTATAAATTTGCTGAATGCTTCAGAAAAAGTTATTTGCAAACATCAAATAAAAATGTTAAGGCAAACATTTTCTAAAAATTTACATAAGTGCTAATTTTCAAATAAAAAGAACAAAAATCAAGAGTAAATGGAAATGGAAATCAACTGGTGGGCGGAAGGGAGGGAGACAGATAAAGCTGAGCAAGAGAAGTGACTTTAGATAGTCAGATAGTGAGGCGGTATATTTATGCCTGAATGGAATTCAATTTGCATAATTAAAGTGAAATGCGTTTGTTGCTCAGCAAATACATAAATATACACAGACACACACACACAGAGTATACTAAAAAAAAAAGAGAAACGGAATGCATAAACAAACAAGTCAGTTTGCTCGTTATGCAAAAATTATGCAATTGCTTGTAACCAAAATCTAATAAAATTAAATTTGATTTCTGATAACTAACAAATTTGCCTACAGCACGAAATTTTGTTCGTCGATTGCATTGAAACCATATGATGCGGATAACAGTGCGTATGTGGAATATTTTATGCAACAGCTGCTGAATTTCAACAGCTTTTCATCCTTGAATTTTAGTGAAGCCATCCTCATTAGTTTTGCTGACCTGCGGGCATATTTTTTATTTTAGTACATATTTTATTTCCCTATGATTTATTTTATAATAAATAAACCTGTTGAACTCTGAACATAAAAGTGCATTGCTGATGAAATGCTTTACTTGGAAATGTCATTCGAATGTGCTAAATAAAGAGTTGAATGTGTTAGGCAATTGACTCCAACCATTATAAATACCTAATCATATTAAAATTCTGAGTATTCTCTAGTTTAACCTTTATGAATTAAACTGACTCTGATTTATAAATTTCAAATTTATGGCTTGGTAATTTGAATATATTTATTTGTGTACTAGAAACTCATCTATACATAATTAAATAACAGCTCTGTATCATTTGACAACGAACGTTTTTATTTTAATATAGACACTCTATGTAATGAAATTAAATTAAAATCTATCAGATGATAGCTTAGAGTAGATTAAAGATTTTAATTCCGTAAAGCTTAGATTGCAGTTCATTACATATTGAATTTCAATTAGAGAATTTTAAGTCGGATTTGCAGCTTTCAATTAAACCGTCCTAATACAAGATTTAATTGAAATAAGTCAAATGTAATGGGGATTTGTTTTGAAATTTGTGTGAGGTACAAATGAATGCACATGTGGGTCAAATCAATAAGCGAAAAAGCAACGCAAATCGAGTAGAAGTTAAAGCGATTTGACATGACATAAAATACAGCTAAATATGATGGCCAATAAATACGATAATAAAATGGTCTAAAAAATACAATTCGTGCACAAAATGGTCCCCAAGGATAAGAGCACATATACAAACATACAATGAACCCGCATCAAAAGAAAACCAATGAGGCAATGAGCCAGGAATGACCACAGCAGACAGTATCAGAGTTGGGGATCCCCCTTATGCCTTTCGATTATGATAAAATGCCTTAAGGTGACCACAGCATGCAAACTGTTTGAGAGTTGAAGTTAGTTTATATTACGATATGTATGTAGGTAGGTAGGTATACAGACAATCCTAAACAATAATCGTGCGCATAAATAAAACATTTGAAATCAAGTGGTTTCTCATTCGAGAGAAAGAAAGAAAGAACGAAACAAACAAATCGAAAGAGAGGCTACGAAACCATAGCTGCTCAAGTAGAAATTGAAAGTCAAGACATGAAATATTTATGTGTGTAATGTGAGGTTCTTTTTGGGATTTGGGTTTTGGGTTGTGGGTGCGTTGCCATCTTGGCATCTTTGCTATTTGTGGTTTATATGCCAATAAATAAAAACCTTTGCCAACAGTCGACAACAACATTTTAAAGTGTGTCCGCTCAATGTAACCAACTGTATCTGAAGCACAAACCAAAACCCAAAACCAAAACTCAAACTCAAACTCCTTGCAAGCTGCCCTTGTAAATCTTCAGTTTCTAAATGACCAACACACATACACTCACACACACACACACACTCTAATCGTTAGCTGAACTTTGCTCCATCCAGTTGTGTTGATTGAGATGTTGGTTTTTAAGGTCTGCTGGCCAACTTCCCATTGACTATGTAGTATGTACTCCTTAGACCCAAGTCAGCAAACTATTTGCACTTGGTTTTGGCTATAAAATTGCATAATAAATGTATAAACATTTTTATCTTCTTCTTTGCTTTGCTAGTGGCCAGAGGAGTGTAAATTATTTTGAGTCTGTTGTTGTTTCAATAGGGAAATCGCAGGGTGAAAAAATTGGCACAGTGGAACTGAAATTGTTGCAAGCAGAGATTTTGTATGTTTTAAATTAAATACATGCAAGATAATTCCCTGAATATATCGTGTAGTTATTATATGGCTGTAATTACATTTCTAATTTTTTTAATATTAATATATTATTTTATTAAAGTCTGCTAACTTGCAAAAACTTGTTTATTATCTTAATATTTTGACTGTGTTTAAGATCTGTGCTAGCCCATTATACACTTAGAACTAAAGCTGAAGCTGTAGCAAGTTCATTTCTATTCAAGCCAAATTCCTTTGACCTCTTCAAATGCTGCTGTTGGCAAACATTGGCATTATCCACGCAGCAGCCAAGTGGAATGTCCTCTTTTTGGCCGCTGCTCAAGATCGACCGACAAGTTATTTAATTTATTATAAAACATTGAAATATGTATTATGTTTATTCATACCCCACGCCGTCCCCCGTCCCCCGTCCGTCCCATCACACACAAATGAAACAAACGGCCCATGGCTCGAATGAGGAAATGGAAAAGTTTTTGGAAGCAGCTGCTTCAATGCCGCCTGGCGGCCTTTTCTCCATTTCCCCCCAATAGCCGGAGGCGCCCGCTGCCTGTTCTTTGAATTTTCACTTAGGCATTTTGCATAATCAAGATAAACGATAAGTAAATTTATCTTTATTAACAAATCTTCAACGTGCCATGATAATTTATTTGCGGTCTGCCCTCTGCTGCGTAGTTCCTTGACTGGTCATTTACTTGGCACATGAAATTGACTCACCGTTCGGGCTTCGAGTTGCTTCTTGGCATTAATTTAAAATTATTTGTGTTAGGTCATAGCACCTTGAAGTGTCTGGATATTCATCATACACATAACTAGCAGTTGTATATAAATGTAATTTATATAGATAATAAGCTGTCTTTGTTAGAGTAATTAACTATTAATTAACTAGTAACTATTATGAGTACTTTAAGGCACTTTTCAGAATTAGTAGAGAAATGCAATTGAGAAATCATTAAATTTATATTCACTGATATTCATGGAAATCCAATTGCTCTAACCAATGCACCATTGCAATGTGTTCATTATTTTAAATAACTTCATTCAATTCTTAGAAATTACCACTTTAATCTATATCCTTGTAGAGAAACTTTAATTCTTTTTTTTTAATTTATTTTTTTTTATCAACTTTTAGTTTGAGCAAACTGTAAACCATACAGCATTGTGTATTTTTTATCAGCGTTAAAAATTCATTGAATCTTTCCAGAGACATGTCAAACAAACTCGCAGGACTCTACAAGGATATTAAATTTTCGGCGTACAAAAAATAGCCTGTCGTCTCGTTTTTTTAGACCCAGTACTTAGAAAAAGTACAGGGGTCCATTAACTTTGTCACAATAAAAATGTGCGTAACAGGCAGAAGGAGGCGTGGCAGACCCCATAAAGTGTATATATTCTTGATCAGCATCAACAGTCGAGTCCATATAGCCATGTCCGTCTGTCCGTCTGTAAGAGTGCTTAGATCTCAGAGACCATTAGAGCTAGAGACTCCAGACTTGGTATGTAGGTGCGTCTATATTGTAAGCAGATCGAGTTTGTTTTAGTTTTTGGATCGGACCACTATATAGCTACCACATAAAGCTGCCATAAGAACGATCAGTCGAAAATCAAGTCGTAGTAAGAAAAACTTTTTTGTTGTGTCAGATATCTGAGCCAAATCGACAGAATATGTATATGTATCCTGACTTAAATTGGTTGAAATCGGACCACTATAGGAACGATTGATCGAAAATATAGATTTAGTATGAAATCTTTTTTGTATCTCAACCGAACTCATGAAATGGCGAATATTTTATGTCTTTTATATTTGAATCGACTTTGGTTTGAATCGGTTCACTAGAACATACAGTTGTAATACTAACAATTAGTCGAAAAAAATGGCGTGCTCATAAGAATTAGGATATCGGTGTGCCAGGGCACAGGGTACCTTACAGTCGAGGTGCCCCATTTTTGGGCGAAAATTCATTTATTACATATCTATATTAATATTTGTAGCGATATATATTATTTTATTTTGAGCAGTGTTTGCTTTTCCATAGTAAGTACGGGGTCTTCGACAGTCGAGTATGCTCGAGTGTAGTACCGTCCACTAGTTATTATTAAATATTAAAGAAATGATGTGAGAGATATTAAATCAAAATATAATAATGCTTATTTAATCAGAAACTTTGGAACATCTACATAAATACTTTATAATGCACCACAAAAAAAAAGGTCTTAAAGTCCGAAAATGGAATTCCTTGACTTCAATTTAGCTGCATGCGCTTTTTCCCAGAATATTTTGAGCAGCAAACACGTTTCGCGGAAACAATCATGCTTGCAATAGTTTCCTGTCTGATTGTAAAGCGATTATCCGCACATATATAAAGAATATCTGTATAGCTGTGCATCTGTATGTGTGTGTGAGTGTGTGTAAGTATGGCTTAAATATGTGTATGCTGTCTCACAACGTCGTGCTGGCAACGTCGCTGCTGTTGCTCCTTTTGAGCGCAGAAAAGGATGTGCAACCGGCACACATGACTTCCGCTTGATGGAAAATAAAGAAAACGAATTGAGTGCAGGACGCAACGAGGACAACAGGACCACAGGACAACAGGACTCGCATCGAAGAATGCCACTGATTAAAGTCAGCCAAAAGAACTGCAAGCCAGGGCAAGGTAAGCGTCTAAAATAGCTATGGTATTGGTTTACATTGCCTCTAACAGCTTCCTATAAAGTAAATAAGGAATTCGAGATGCTGTCCTGTGCCATGCAACGTAAGTGCATCAGCAGCTAAAAGGCATTAAAGGATTACTTAGTTTGGAATTTACTATATTATGGCTATCGCTGGCTACTTCTATTTTTTTGTTATGCTCTGTGTGTGGCATTTTTAAGCGAACGACAAAGGAAGTTAAATAGAGAGCACAGAACAAAGCCCAACGCGGAAAATATGATATCAGGTAAACCGATTAACATTTTATTTAAAGTCTACCTGAAAAAAACCTTTATGCGGTATCTTTTGTAATTCAATATTATTCGTAATTACAAGGACCATGTGATAAATTTGATTTCACTACTCCAATAAGTTTCGAGTACTTTAAATTAAATAATTTCAGCTATAAGTTTCAACAGTTAATAAGGGAATGCCGTTTAACACATTTATATAAACTTTTATGCCATTTTATCCAGCTTTGTTATTGGCTGTTTGTCTTGTATGTTAGCAACAAATCCAATTCAATAAGCCAATAAAACTTTAATTAATTGAATATGGCCAAGTAAAGCGCACACAATTCATACGTGAAACGTGTATCCTCAAATCCTGGATCGTTGTCGTCCCTCGTCCTCGTCCTCCGTCCTCGTCCTCGTTCAGGATATGAGCTCAGCTCTCAAGCCCCAATCACTCAATGGCCAGTCGGACAACAACAAAGTACAAAGTGATAAGACCCAGAGAGACAGGAACATGAAAACAAGTCATATAAAACTTTTACTTACACACACACACACGCACACACACACACACAGACACATAGTGACAAATAAGTCAACAAAGCAGCGAGTCTGTTCCGGCCGGTTGTGAGTTTGGTTCATTTTTATTTTGCCGCAGCTAATTGTTTTTCGTTACGCAATGCATACCAATGCATTTAGCATTGACCAGCGGCTGCCCGAGACCAGAGGCAGGACATAACTCTCCGAGTGTTTTATGGCCTCACGCACGGCAGGACAATATGTATCTTACCAGTTGCCAGTTATCCTTGCACACGGAGCGGAGCACACATGTGCGTGGTAAGCTGAGGCAGCCATAAAATAAACCATACTCGTACACGGTGAACGAATCCAAACACTTGGAAATTTATTAATGTGACCAATTCTCATACCCAACTCCATGGCAACCTACACTGCGTATAAGTAATTCCGCCACAACTTGAACGCATCTCCAGACTTCATAAATTTCGTAGACCAATTAATTGCCAGCAAAATAAACAATTTTATTCATCAAAAATCAATTCTTTCGATGGCTAACAATATAATAAATATTTGTATGTATACATTACATTTGTCTTCGTGGCAGAAGAAGTCAATAACAATAGATGACTTAAATTACTTGTAAGTTTATCTGTGTGTTTTCAGTCTGTGAAAACTCACTCTCATCATTTGTTGGCTTATTTTGCTGCAGATTCCATCAAATGAACCGGAATAAGCACTTGGCTCGATGTTCTTTATTTCTTGCGAAATTTATTACATGACAAACTCTTCACATAGTTTGTTATACACATAACTGCCCATTTTATGGCTTATAAAGCTATGCTGTTAAATGTATCTTAATGCTTAAATTTATGCATTAAAACTACTGTTGCTTTGTACTTATATTGGGTTGGGGAAGAGAATCGACCAATCGGTAATTAATATTCCTTTTTAAAGAACCATCTTACTAACGTAATAACTATGTTTGTATTTCGCCTATCTCTATGGGTCGTTGGCCAATCTGAAATCTCTTAAATGTTTGCGCATAAAGTTTATTGCAACGTTAATTGTGCAAATTAAAACTAGTTGGCAAAACTACAGTCGAGCCAGGTCGACTAAATTGGCAATTATGAAAAAATTAAAAAAATATCATAATGTGTAAATTTCAAGTCAGCAACCATCTAAGCTTTGGGGAAGGTTCGGTTCGGTGGCTTGAACCATAGAGATTTCGTTGGAAAACCGGCTTGAATTATCTTGCTTTAATTTTACCTTGAATATTGCAATTTTTAATCAAAAAACCCATTTTATTTATTATTTTTTGAGTTTTATTTGAAGTCTAAAATAGTTGCGAGAGTTATGGAAGATTGAAATTTGTACAATTATTTATATTTTCGAACTGAACCTAATTTTGAAGAAGGTGGTTCGTTTCGGGTTCAAGGAGTAAATAATTTCAAAGGTTCGGTTCCTTTTGTTTCTTGATGAAACTTCGAGTTTGTTATCCGATAGTGCAGACATTTTCAGGACAGATTTCGGCTGGGCTGTCGATCAAGAATATATATCTAATCAAATTTTGCCACGCCTTTTTTTTGGCTGTTATTTGTGAAAGATATAGTAGGCCCTCTGTATTTTTTTAAGTACAGGACCTAAAAAGCTAGAAAAACCAAAAGTAACCAGCAACAACAATGGCCCATGAAGAAGTAGAAAAAGAAGAGCAAGAAAAGCAACAACATAAATGGGATGCCAACACTTAATGCCAACCACGAGGAGGCTGCAGTTCCCGACGAGGCTTAATTATAAGCAGAACGCACAAAGGATGCTCAATTCAGGCAGCCAAAAGGCTGTGGTCTCTCTCGACCCTCTCAGCGCATATTATGCACATGTCCTGCATAGGGCAAACACACACACACACAAACACACACACAAACACACACTAACACTCACACTCAGACAGTGGGGAATGCATTGGGCCAAAAGTTGAGCACAACGAAAAGTTTTTGCAAGCTTTGCTGCTTTGTGTCAAAATGTTGGACTTAACAATGCAACAGTAACAAGTCTCATTGCAACAATAATAAAAACAACAATAAGAAATACAATAATAATAACAACAACAACAACATCAGAGTTTTGGTCATGTCTTTGACATGAGCGTATTCAAAGTTAGTCGTTTCCACAGTTTTGTCGCCGTCTTATCGACATTGAGGCAGCCCACAAAGCAAACACAAAAATGCTATTAATGCCGCCAGATTTTCCATTTCCCATTTCCCGTTTCCCATTTTTCCAGATGGAGATGACTGATGTTGGTCCGGAATGTGCAACATTAAAGTTCATTACCAAACATGTCCAAGTCCTGGGCGGGTGCCTAAAACCCCTGGCAGTGTCAGTCTTATGCAGACATGCAAATATATCAAAGTTTAGTTCTCTACGCTCCATTGCAATCCTTGCCAGAGTCTGCGATGCTCAAGATTTATTATTTATCAGTGCAGATTTTGCTTCGACTCTGACTCTGACTCCGACTGTGACTTTCTCTCCATCTCCATCTCCATCTCCATCTCCATCTCAATCTCTTCCTCTGTCTCCGACTTCCCTAAGCTCAGTCATGTGTTTAGTATACGATTTCGCACACACGTACACACACACACACAAACACAACTAGAGCATATCCGTTGGCAATGCTTTATTCATTGTCTATGTCCCTGTCTCAAAATGCAGATTGTTTACGGATGTTTTATGTTATTTTCAACTACTTCGCTATGCTTTCCATTTCATATGCAAAAGCTTTGATTTCTTTTTCTTATAGAAAATTATATTTTCACTGCTTGTAGCTGGAGAACTCTGTTACCTCATATTTCTTTCGAGTTTATTTCAATACGATCATTAAAATATTTCAAAGTAGCCTGAAGGCCTTGCTGCTCCAGCCAAAACTTGCATTGTAACCTAGAATTAATTCTAAGGTACAATAAATAATAATATAATTAAAAATTGCAGCTAATCGAATTTCAAAAAAGCTTAATATTCGAAGGTCTTACAACAAACACTGATTGAAATTTGGTTGGCGTGATTTTTTAATACTCTAGTTCAAAATCTCGACCTCACTGAAAACGTATAGATTTTATATTTAAAAAATGCAACTTCGGTCGTTTGTAGTATTATTTATTTATTTATTGAGATATTTTTCTACTGTCAAGTTTAAGCAGCGGACACAACAAAATAAATTTAAATTAAACATTAAAATCAAAAAAATGTAGATAAAAAAATAAAATAAAGTTAAAAAGAAAAAAAGTGTTTGTAAATGTAAAGGCTTTGGGGGTTTGAAAATGAAAATGAAAAAGATTGTCCCAAAGATTGTTATTGTTATTAATTAAAACAATCATTTTCTTATGTATTGTTAGATTGAGAGAGCGAGAAATACTACTGTGGGCAAAAAGTAAGGTGAATTTTCAATTCAAACTTCGCGGGATTAAAATTTCGCGCTAGCTATTTTTTTTCATGAGTTGGCAGCACTGTTAATAACATCTGGGCCAAATTTCATGTCCATGTCATTATCAGTAATATATTTACGCTTGTGTTTACCAAACGACCAAGAGTGCATTTTTCGATTTTTACAATGTCTGATTTGATTGAGCAGAGAAGTGCCATCAAATTTTGTTTGCGGAATGAAATTTCGGCTGCGGAAACGTTGAGGATGTTGCGGAAGGCCTTTGGTAATTCTACCATGTCGCAGAAAAATGTGTATAAGTGGTACAAAGACTTCAAAGAGTGAGCCGAGACCGAGAAGATCGACGTCGATGATGACTCGCTCAAAAATCAAGGTCATGATGACAGTTTTTTTCGATTTTCGTGGTGTGGTGCACTATGAATTCCTTCCACCTCGCCAAACTGTTAATAAGGAATATTATTTGAGCGTTATGCGTCGTTTACGTGAAGCAATTCGTCTAAAAAGACCAGAATTATGGGCCAACAACTCTTGGTTTTTGCATCACGATAATGCACCGTCTCACACTGCACTCGTTCTTCGTGACCATTTCGCCAAAAATTCCACGCATATCGTTCCGCAACCACCGTATTCGCCTGATTTGGCTCCGTGTGACTTCTGGCTATTCCCGAAACTCAAGAGACCACTCCGGGGAACGCGTTTCGAGTCGATTGAGGAGATAAAAGCTGAATCGAAGAAGGTGCTGATGGCTATACCGGAAAGGGACTATTTGGCATGTTTCGAGGATTGGAAAAAACGTTGGCATAAGTGTATTTCATCGAGAGGGGATTACTTTGAAGGGGATGAAATTGATTTACAAGAATAAATAAAGATTTTTCATTTTACAAACAAATTCACCTTACTTTTTGCCCATAGTAGTACAACAAAACTCATACTATTTAAGTATAATCTATGTATGATTTATTTTAAGTTATACTCTAAAATAACTTCTAAAATAATCATTATTTGTAAGCAAGAAAATAAAATCCATAAAGTAATGATTATTAATTTAGTTTTATTCAAAATATTGCAAGTATAGTAAATCAATTAATATGTTGTTTAAATTTTATTTTGTACCTATTTGTAATATTACTTATAATGATTTCAGTTCCAGGTCTTTATATATAAATAATTATAATGTGTTATGCACACACTCGTATCTGCATGCAACCAAATGGGAAAAGCAAATTTCTTAAGCAACATCACGGATAAGAAAGAGGACATTAACAAAGTAAGTATGTGAAAGCCGACTAACCATTAACACTCCTTTGCATAATCCCAAATGCAAACTTATGTATATCTTTTGGATTATCGCCAGACATATGTGTTTCTCCTGCCCCCCGTCTGTCCCTATCTGTCCCTGTCTGTCCCCGTCTGTCCCCGTCTGTTGTCCCAATGGAAGTTCTTTGGTAGCTTCGTGTTGCGGCATTGTTGCTATGGTTGCACTTCACTTGCCGCTTTGCCGTCTTCAGTTGTTAGTCTTAATTAATTATTGTAATTAGTTAAATGCAGGCAACAGCATGGTATTGTTAGGAGGGAAAGGGAGGCCTAGATAACAACAGCTGACTGCGGCAAAAATGAATTTTCTGCTTTCATTTGCACGAAATGTTCAGATAATTTTCAGCTCTCTCACACTGCGTGTTTTGTTTTGTTTTGTTTTCATTTTCATTCTCATTTTGTTTGCCAATTTATACTTGTACTTTGTTGTTGTTGTTGCTGTTGTTGTTGCTTTTGTTATTGCTGCTGTTATTGCAGTAATTGAATTGTTTAGCAGTCTTCCCAGCATAAGGTCGTCGTCATAGAGTCTACTGTGGCCTATTTGTCCTATTGTGTCTTAGAAAACAATTAAATTAAATGGATAGTCTTGGTTCTATTTGAACTGGGCCTTGCTTTCGATTATAAAATGAAGATTGACATGACTAACAATTTGTCATTGGGCATTTGTTGATATTTACGAGTATTTGTTTCTATTATTGGTTTTATCTATTATTATTGGTTTTATCAACTGCTCAAAGATAATCAAAGTCTTAGAAAACAGTTTTCGTATTTGAAAGTACATTAGGAAGATTAGCAAAGCAGTAAATCGCATCTCTATAAATTTTAAAATAGATTTTGAAAGCAACCGATCGAAATGTCGGTGTTTGCTAATTTTCAGAAATTTCATTGCTTTAGACCAGTGGTCGGCACCAACACAGTCATATGTTTGCATTTCGTTAGTGTGCATTTTTGTTCGCCTAACAGCGGAATAACAGCGACGTTAACAGAAGCAAATCGTAGCAGTGTGTCGTACGTGAGTGTACGTGAGCGGCAGCGCAGTCGCCACGAAAATTTCCTATGAGATCGAGATAGGGCCGTGCCGATAGCTGCTTTAGACATATGTATATGTATAAGGTGCGTTTCATATTCATAACAAACTTTGAAATTGCAAATTTAAACTTCAACAAAAATTAAAGAAAGCATTTTAATAAGTGGTTTCTTAGAAATTGTTGAAAATTTGATTTTAGGGAACTAAAATGTAATGAGTGCGATTCTGTTTGATGTTTTATTGAATATCTAGTCTTTTTTAACAAATATGCCGCGAGGTATAATATTTTCGAGTGAAGATCAGGGACAAATTCTGATCTGAAGATCATCTCTCTACTGACTGGAACACAACAAGTCGTTAATCTGGTCCTTAAATTCCTCTGATTTACAATTTGTCTTTTACAAATTATTTTTTCTGATGAAAAGACGTGGAATCTTGATGGTTCTGATGACTTCCGATTCTATTGGAGAGATTTGCAAAAGGATTCAATTTACTTTTCTAAACGAAGTATGGGTGGTGGTTTTGTTATTTATGAACTCACAAAAATCGAGTGCTACAGTATTGTTTTTCAATTTAAACAGAGTTATTACTTTTAGGTTCATTTTATATAATTTACAAATTTATTAATGATTTTAATAAATGTCTTTATTAATTTAAATATTAGTTTTGACTTTTTTTTGACTTTTATTTAATTAGTTTTACATTTTATATAATCACTTAGCAATTTAAATGCATTGATTTGCCTTGTTTTAAGGAACACTTAAAATTGCATTTGTAGAACACACCTGTAAAACTTATAGTAAAGCTTGATTTAAAAAATGGACTTAAAAATTATTTATTTTATAAATATTTCTACAAATCAGCTGTTCATCACACATAAAAGTAATCGAACTATCAGAAGGACAACAAAATTTGATTCAAAAAGGTGACTTGAAACTATTTGCGTTCAGTTCAGTTGGAAATTAGTTTTAATTCATTTATTAATAATATTTGGCACTCCCCAATCGCGTATTCATATCGAAATTATCAACAACTTTGTTCATGGTTCAACTTAGTTACTCTATGCCTGTTGCTGTTGTTGTTTTTATTTTTTAACACTTTGGCTCTTGGGATTGGTAAAAAGGGACCTTTTTGGTTGGGTCTTTTTTGCATAACAAAGTGAGGACAACGAGGATGTCCCGCTGCAATCTATTTAATAAAATGGAAAAACGCAGCTAAGGACCCGCCGACGACAGCGACAGCGACAGCGACCCACGCAATTGAAACTTTTTCAACCGCAAAATACTAAAGCATACTTTTAGGCAATAACGTAATTCAAACGCCGACCGTAGACGTTGTCGACACCAGCAAACTTTTCACATTTTTCGAAAAACTGGAAACTGAAAACTGAACACAGCAAACGGCAAACAGAGAACCGGGTTGGGCTGGGCAGTGTGGAAACTTTTTTTGAAAATAGCGTAAATTGCTGGGGACGCTTTCAAACCCTTTAACCCTTTAAACCCCCCCCTAACTGACCCGAGCCCGAACTCGACGCTATGTACGTATATATACAAATAGAGTTGGCGGTTAGGTGTCCAAGTGGGGCAAAGTCAAAGTCAAAGCGCCGCGTTTACTAAAATATTCATGGTTTGGTGCGTCGAGTGTCACAGCTGGGTTGCCAGAGTTGCCAGGATCAGGGGGAGAGAGGAGCGAGGAGTGCGGGAATGGAGCTGGAACTGTAGATGAAACTGACTAGCCTTTGGACTGCTCTGTTGTGGTTCCATTTTTCTCGGCTGGTTTGCGCTTTTTGTTTACGACACGAATGAGCAAAGTTGTTGATATTTGTTGATTGCTTTTTGGCTGTGATTGTGGAAACATTGCGACCTGGCAATTGCATAAAGCCATTGCTAAAAGTGTATTTAAATTAAATTTGTGTTCTCGTCATTTATTGTTGGAGTTTCAAGTGTGGGTAAATAGAGTTGCCAGTTTGATTGATAACTGTGCGAAGGATTCTGAATTTAATCAAACAAATTACTTGCAACAC
Organism: Drosophila suboccidentalis; assembly: GCA_037043435.1. NCBI lineage: Eukaryota > Metazoa > Arthropoda > Insecta > Diptera > Drosophilidae > Drosophila > Drosophila suboccidentalis. Next base: position 95,603 of record JBAMBK010002340.1, read on the forward strand.
AAAAGGTTCAGCAATTCAGTCATTTTTGAAAATTGATTTGCTTTTCATCTAACAGAGTAAAGCTATTGCTTTGGAAAGATCTACCAAATTCATAGTTTATAAGATAGTAAGCTCGTGTTTATTTATCAACAACTAAATTCAGTTGACAAAAAAAGAGAATAATTTAAAATTAGTTGTATTATAAAATTATATTTAAATCAAACTAAAACTGAAGGAAACAAATATATTTTTAAAGAGTTGTAAAAAATCAATTTTTATTTTTATTACTATTAATTATCCTACTTAATCGCAACAAGATCGAATAGACTTAGAAGTATTTAAGGCTGTTTTAATTTAAAAAAAAATTAAATTAATTTAAATATCGACTATAGCGTTCTTACTTGTTAGTATCAAGTACCGTAAAGTTCAATTAAATTCAATTTAAAGTAATTCTAAATAATATAAACAAATCTTTAATGGCATAAAAGCAGCCGATACTTTTGACTTACCTACAACCTAAACTTTAAGTAGCATTTTTATGCAATCAAAACATTTGGCCTAAGCTAACAACAGTTTGTTTAGTTGCGATGTTTACTTAGTGGGCGAAGTCACACTAACAATTTATTAAATTCCAGCGGACTACGTTAAACAATTTCAATTGATTCGTTTTTAAATCACGGAAATCCTTAGAATGCTTTCCTGGATATGCATAATAAGAATGTGGTGCGTGTTTGGGCTTAACAAAACAAAGATGCAACCACGTGTGACCCACTCACCTGTTGGGGATTCGAACAGACTTGTGGCTCTAATGGCAACAAAGTGCTGGGCTTAGATAGTAATTTCCATACAGTTACTGAAGTGTTGTTGATAGTTGGAAATATTGCTGGAGTGTTATGAACTTATATACATTTTCAATTTGACGAGACATCACTTTGTGAATTATAATATATAATACTATATGTACTAAGAACAGTTAAATTTTTAGACCACGTACTTTAAAAAAGTACAGTGGTCTATTAACTTTGTCACAAAAAAAAAAGTGCGTAACAGGCAGAAGGAGACGTGGCAGACCCCATAAAGTATATATATTCTTGATCAGCATCAACAGCCAAGTCGATATAAGGCCTTGTCCGTCTGTCCGTCTGTCCGTCTGTAAGAGCGCCTAGATCTCAGAGACTATAAGAGCTAGAGACTCCAAACTTGGTATGTAGGTGCGTCTATATTGTAAGCAGATCGAGTTTGTTTTAGATTTCGGCCACGCCTCCTTAAACGCCCACAAATTATAAAAATCTTAATTGTTAGGACAATTTTAAAGATAGACATTCTTAATTAAGCATAGACGAAGATAATGTTATCCTCCATAATTTCATCGCGATCGGATAATAAACAGCCAAGATATTAAACAACTAAATTCTCCTTTATTTGCCATACATTATCAGCAACAATAAAATCAACAACAACAATTACAACTAGATACCGATTACAGTCCAGTAACAATAAAATCTATAATTAGGCAGTTGTTTTTTATGACCGCTAGTGGCGCTATGAGTAGAGCGTCCGTTTTTTTGTATAGATTCTCAGTTCGGGTTCCGGGTTCGAGTTCCGGCACGGACAGAACTTTTTTTTTTTAAATATTTTAAATTCAATTAATTTGTTAGTAGATGATCCGCAATTGTTTTTTTTTTAATGTTTCTCAATTATATAAGGGTGTTGGCAGAAATCTTAACTGCAAAATTAAGAAACGCTGTAGTCTTAACAAATCTACATTTTGGCGAGTTTTGATCCCGGTCTCCGGTGGGCTAAGGAGCTAAGTTTCGGGAGTTGAATATCTTACTATTTGGAATGGCAATAGTTGTTGTTTTAAAACAAACAAAAAGTAGCTGTATTATATTTACTCGACCTGATCGGACAGTCATAGCAAATCTTCCATTCTTCCTGTGTATATATGCTAGTCGCCTTCGCACCCTTCGTGCTGCTTTCGTCACTAGCGCGGACTGCCGTCCGCAGTGACTATTTCCACCACTATATAATAAATACTATTTATTTGCTTTGATACATTAAATTAATAGGTATGATCTCTGTTTATAATATTTGCATGTCGTACTATTTAAAATAGTTGCAATTAAAGAAAGCTATTTTAAAAAGTACAATAATTATATTTCTGTGAATTCGCATCGAACAGTCGCGACTAACATTTTTTTCCTATAAAATTCTCGTATCTTTTCATATTCTGAACTATTTGCTGGTTACGAGTAAGCCACAATCTTTATGGCTTAGATAAGCACACCCTTGGACACATCCAATTTGTCCATCTCATGGCATAACAGGTCGATTAAGAATTTGTAATAACCCCGAGAACAATGGCAAGTGTTGCGTCAACTGCAGCAGGAGCCTTACAAGGGCAGCAACTCACCTTGAATAGCAACAACGTTAGAGGGAGGAGGGTATGTAATATCTTCTATATATAGCGGGTACTTAACTAGGGTTGCCTGGCAATAAAATGGCTGTCATATTCAGGTGTTGCTGTTGCTGTCATTGTCTGTGAATCGATCTCCTCTGACGATTAATGCAAATAATTTTGATTGATTATTGCAAGAGAATGTTAAATATAGAACTCACATAGAGCGAAAGAGAGAGAGAGAGAGAGTTAAAAGTTTTTAAGTTGTGGCAAATAAAGACGAAAATTGATTGATATGTTGCCGAAACGGAAGTTGAGCACACAAAGAAACACACGCACACACACACACACACACACACTGAAAATGGCTGCCGGAAATGAGTTCGAAAAAAGAAAACAACAAAACTTCCACAGACATTTTATTTTGGCCATGCATGGCATTTATAGTAAAATATTGTACATTGTTGTTGTTTGTTTGTTTTTTTTTTGTATTTTTATTGCCTGTCGCGTTCATGGTCGACTGGCCGTTTCGACCGTTGATTACAATTCGCTTCCGGCAGTCATTAATTTTTATTTAGCACATTTACGCAGCAACAAAAAAAAAACAGGTAGAAGGAGAAACAATGCAAAGAGAATGGCAAAAATCGCTCAGAGGTAAGAAAAATGGCACAAGGACAGCCGAGCAATATGAATAAATTATATCAGACAGTGTGTGTGTGTGCGTGTGTGTGTGTGTGTGTGTGTGTGTGCGTATGGCCTGGATGCGGAAACGGAAAGTGTGTTAATTTCCGACAGCAAAATGTTTACGCTGATGATGGACGTGTACTGCAATTGATTTCGATGGATGACCAAAATCAATGAAAGGCGTCAATTGAACAGAATCGCTGGGTAATGACCTTAAAAGCAAAAAGGAGTTTTACTTAAATGTCCACCAAGATTATCTTATATTGCGAAAATTAATCAAACATCAATTTTGAAGATAGTACACAGAAAAAAAGCCATTTTAAAATCAAGTTTAAAATACTTAATTTAAGCATGCATTTTTTAAGTATGTATTCAGGATTAATCTGTATAATTATGCCTTTATCAGGATAAAAATGGAAAAATAAGCACAAATTACTTGATTCAAGCTAAGAAATTCTTAAAATGCCCGGTTGATCACCACATTTGCTGAGCGCGAGAAGGAAATTCTCTCTCGGCCTTTCTCATTTCAACCGATCCGGTGGCTCAGTGGTTAGAGTAGCCGACCTGTCACATAATTAGAACTTCCAGTTTGAAAAATCGTGGGTTCGATTCCCCCCGTCAATTGTAGTCAAACATGTGTTTTTAAGTCCTTCGGAATGAAACGCCGAAATAGATAATTCCCGTCATTAAAAAAAGGTGTCTAAAACAAAATGTTAAAAAAAAAAGATTAAAAGCAGCAAAAATAGTTTAAAAATAAGGTAAAACAAATATTTAAATGTAACGAAAAACATTTAAATTATTAAAAAAAATTTAGGCTTAATTACACAATTTCAGAATTGAATTCGGGATTGAAAATATCAAGTATTTCATACTTGGTTTAAGAAAATCCGAGATTACCCCACTTCTGACAACGCTTCGGATTGAATACTAGAAATACTTTCAAATACCTGCAACTACTAAAGTGAATTTTTTTACCTATTTTTAGATACTTGCCGTAAAATGGCGTTACGTTGGTTTCGTTTAAATGCATTTCACATGTTGCATGTGAAATAAAAGAATCAAAGGAGAAATAAAATGGGCGAACACAGCATCAGGGGCGTAACTTGTCAGCCGAAGGGCGTGAATGTAAAAACGTGTATATGAAAATGGTCAGGTAAAACTTAAAAAAAAAATAAAAAAAAACAGAGAGAGGCATATGCAAATGAAGTTCAGAGGTGGACACGAACACGTGAAATGTTGTTGTTACTTCTTGTGGGGCCTTTGCCATGGATATTTCGAGTACAGAGAGAAAGCGATGCCGATGGATTGTTATGGCCTTTGGTTGTAATAAATCGGACATTGATAGGGCCACAGGATATAACGGATTGCTTAAGGATGGATGAAAAATCATTTAAAGACATTCTTAAAGCGCTCCTTTCAATTCTGTTTTTAGGTACTTAGTATTAAATAAATAAAATCCAAAGCTAAAGATGCTTTCAAACCAAATATTTTTATACCTAAACAACCTTTTACTAACAGATTCGTGTATAGCATAAGCATCCAATTCAATATTTTTTAAGTGCAATCATTTTTCCCAGCTTATTCTGTTTTTTTTTTAAATTTATCCTTTTAAAAATTTTGATTTTCTCTGACTTGATTTTGATTTTACTTTTTAATTTGCGTATTGATCTTATGAATACGTTTTTGATTTTCCCCTGCTTTTAATTATTTAAGCATTGAAATTTTAAATAAATTTCAGCTTTATCTTTGAATTTTGTTTTTCTTCAGTGCTGGCATTTAATTGCTTTCAGTTTTCTTTACTAATTAGTTAGTCGCCCATCTTTAGCGTCTCACTTACTTCCTCTAATTGTGTGTGTAACAATAACACAGCAATAAAAACAATAATAACGCCAAGAAAAAAAAAATTAAATAACAACAGGTGGCAGAGTTCCAAATTAAGCCAGAGAGGAAAATGAATTGTTAAGTCCGAGTCCTACTTCATAAGCCCCATGTGCTCTTACCGCAGGACGAGTCGGCCCTCGCCATTACGTTTTATGATCTTGACACAAACAAGAAGGCACACACATACTTACACGCACACACACACACACACTCACACACTGTTTCCGTTTCCGCTCGGTAAATGTTTCATTTTGTTTTCGGTGGGGGAGGGAGAGTCCTGTCACTCAGTAAATGTGCCGTGTGTGTGGCCAAAGTTAATGTCCTATACGCTTGTCCATATGCCATTTGGTTGACTGGCCAACTTCATGAGAGACTGCTGTATGTCTGTGTGAGTGTGCGAGTGTGTGCGTTTAGGCCATGTGTTAGCTTTCGAGGCAAAATGGCTTAAGTAGTCACTTTTTGTGCTTATGGCTGGACTTTGGTTTAATTAATTACAAGATTAATGCGATTGCTGCATGTACATATATATACTATATATATATATATGTATAGTATGTATGTTTGTGTGTCTGGTCTGGTAACTGCTGCCCTATTCTGCACGTTTTGCTAAGCATCATGCGATATCGTTTCTGAGCATGCTACATGAGAGTAATTACAGTGACACTTAACAATATTTTCCCACACCTTACCTTATGTATATATTCTAAAATTTATTGAACTAAAGTATAAATTTAATCAATTCTGTTAATTATTTGCTTAATTACAAATAAAATTGTTTAAAACTTATTTATTTTACCCAATTTCCTACTGAAATCGAATATGGGGCAAAAAATTAATTTAAATTACAACATTTGAAAATTTAAATTTTTTTTAAAAAAAGATGGGCACATTTTCTTAATTTTCTAATATTCTGAATTTTCCATTTGACATTACATAAGAAAAATTTAAAATATAGCTGTTCGACTACTCGAACAGCGGACGAAAATGGTTTAAATTATAACAAGTGTTTGTTATTTTTATCTTATTTATTTAAATCAGGGACCGTAACCATTCTTTTCAAATTTTTATTTTAAAGTTACGAAATAACAATTACATATTTTTAATTCTTATTTAAAAAGTCGAAAAAAAACAGTTAAAATTAATTTTTTTTTAATATTAGTTGAGAAATTACACTTATTTCTGATTTTTTCAATAAAAATTAAAAATAAGAGTGATTTTTGATTTTTATTTTAAAAGTTACAAATACGAGTTATTCCGTAACTTTTATTTTAAAAATCAAAAATAAAAGTTAAAGTGATTCTTTTTTTTATTAATGAATGCTAAACTCTTATTTGCAGTCCATGATTTAAATTTTTCTGTGCTTTGTTTATTTCCGTTATTACAAAATTTATATGAAATCTGTTAGCATTATTTATGTGCAACTTTTGCTAAAATGCATTACGTATAATTTATTCATAGCTATGTAAATTTTCGTGTCGAGCGTTATTCATTTTCTCACATACAAATTCGCCAACATTCCGTCACAAGGTTGTTGACATCAATTTTAATTGTGTGTAGAGTGTCTGAATTTTGTAAAATAATATTCGTAAAATATAAGTAATGTATATATGTCAGGAAAATTCATCTACATATGTATATTCTTGATCAGCATAAAGAATTGATTTGAATTAAATATATCGGATAATAAACACAAAAGTTATTTCAGTAACTTTTTTACATGCATATTACGTACAAATTCTATAGTCAATTTTAATATTTGTATTTTTCGGCCCGACTTACTCGTTTGTATTATTCGTTTGTATATAATCTGAGCAGGGATCGTAAGGTTATTTTAAAATTTTTTAACTTTTATTTTACTTTTATTTAAATTTTTTATTTATTTTATTACAATAATTTATTTTTTTTATAAAAACTAAAAATAAATGTTAAAAAAAATGTTAAGCATAAAAATTGTAAATGCAAATTTAGCCTGTGCAAAAATGTCTAATGTGCAATGTCTCTGTCATTTTTTTAGTATTTTATTTTTTCCGACTCAAAACTCCCTGATACTGAGTATCTCACTGTCGAGCACATTCAGTCTGGTATTTTTTTTTCTTCTGTTATATGTCAACATTTTAATTAACGCTCCAACGCTCAATTTTATTGCGTATAGATTGTGTTTTTGTTATGCGGCATGTTAACAACAATACCACCATTCATACTACCACTGCTGCAACTCCTCCAGCAATTGCCAACACTCATTAGCCAGGTTTTTTCGGTGATTGATGTGTCTCCTGTTATTTAAATGCGGCGAACGATGCTGAGGATACAAAAACGGGTGGAAGGGGCGGCTTTAAATGTCGTGTACAGGAGAAAACTTTTGACATTTTATCAGGTTGACGAGCATATGAGTATTTGCTCTCTATTTTACATTCAAATGGCGTACACCAGGCATTTTTACCTTACTTCCATTCTCTCTCTCTTTCTCGCATTCTGCCTATCATTCTTTATCCAGACGTCTCTCTTGGCCTACATCTACACGTTCACACGTCACTCTCTATTTTTTCAAAAGCGCCTTTCAACTTTCGATATGTAATCCTTTGATTGATGCGCCTAGCATCAAAGCACACACACACTCATTCACTCATACACCTATGCCCACAGCACCTACACTTACACACATATGTTCGTTTGCATATGTGTGTGCTTGTAAGCCATCGTTCTTTTGCCTTACCAACGAACAGCAGCCAAAATCAACGCCTATGCAAATTCACAGGTTTTCGGTTATGGTGCGTGTGTGTGTTTGTAGTGTGTGTGGTGTGTGTGGGGTGTTAGACATATGATGACAAAGACGATTTTAGCATTTTTGCTTTTTGATTAGCACAGACAGCAACAGCAACACAAGCAGAAACGGAAGCGGAAGTAAAAGCAAAAGCAAATGCAGAAGATGGTGAAGAAACCAGAGAAGTTAGAAGCATATAAGCTAACCAAAGGTTGTTGCCTGCTTTTAGGCTGTAGCCAGTGAAATATCAGCTTACACTGGTTTAGTTGAGGTTACCGTTACCGTAACCGTAACCGTAACTGTAACCGTAAACATTGGCACAAAGCAAAGCATTTGATTAGCCAAAAATGGACTCCGAAGATAAGACTGCTGTCTGAAACAAAGCTGTCAATTTGGTTACTATTCGGTGAAAGCATTTGTAGTTGTTGTTATTGTGGTTGTGGAGAGAGAGAGAGAGAGCTGCAGCTGCAACATTGCAGTGGGAGGAGTGGTCACTGCTAACATTGAGTGATTAGCAAAAGCTGTCTTTGCCAAGACCTATTTGGATATTCTAGACATACTCATGATTACCCAAACGGACTCTTCACAAGAGCCCAATTAAAACAAAATTGTACGTATCCAAGGAAAATTTCAGAGAAAATAACTTAAAGTCAATAAATTTCTTTGAGCTAAATCAAGCTGAAGGTGACTAGAAATTTAAAAAATTTGTTTTCTACAAATTCAATTTAGTAATTTTGCTATAATAATCTCTTAAACACTGCAGAGATTAAATATATAAAATAGCAAAATTTTAAGCCAAAATAAAAAGAGTTATAGAAACCACAATGTTTTTCCTACTTAAAGTTGACATTTAACCGATCCTTTATATGCCAGTTATATGATGTTGCGGTTTGATTTTCACCAAAGTAGATCAGGATCTAAAGTACAATACCAAACACTGTGATTTTTATTGAGATATTTCAGAAAACAAAACAGGTTTTTAATACTAAACAAAGAGATTTCCAAAAACTCGCTCTTACCACTCTCCAGCTTTTCTACTATATACATATAATATATGTGGGGTTTTATTTGATATAAAGGTTAATATAATGTATTTAATTATAATGTTGAATAATAATAGAAACTGAATGTGCGTCTTTCGTCGTTTGGGTTTAAGTTCTCACAACCTTTCGCGTCAGAGGCCGAACTTCAACTCCCCTCCGGCATCTCGCTCGTCGATCTACTTTTGCATTCCATTTGCTATTGCGAATTCGCCTATGCGTGAATTCGCCTTGTGTTCTTCAAATATGCTCGTTGTCTCTTCTCTAGTTCTTGCTCGTTGTCTTTGCTCGTCTTGTTGTCTAGGGATCAACGATGTGTTCTGGCATATACCAGCCCACATATATATGTATTCGCACCGCGTATTTCGGGGTCAGTTAAAAATCGGACTTTCTCAGATATTAGTAGGTTGGAAATAACGCCTATGTTACCCAAAATTTATTTTAAATTTTTAAATTGCGCCATTATAAAGTTATACAAGTTTTATTATGTAGCTGAAGTTTTGGGTACATTCGATAGCGGGCATATTTTAAGGACTGATGTCCCCAAAATAATCCTTAAATTTCGAAGCTATTTTTATCAAGTTATATATTTATGATATACAGTTTATTTTAAGGTCAAACAAGTGGAGTTGCCACCTCGGAAAAAGTATATATGTAGAATGCATTTTTTCAGGACAGAAAATATTACTTTAGGCAACGATTATTTCAGGATCACGCATTTTCTGATTTTGACCCTATTGTAAATGGTATATTATGAGGACACGGAAACGATGGAATGAAATTCCTTTCTAGTACAATGTTGTATTTCAGGACATTGACCCCAAAATGATCAAAGAATATAATTTACACAATGATATAATTATATGTCAACGATTACATTACATTTCAGGAACACGACCCCATAATATACAATTTAAAGAGTACAAGGAAGCTTCAGGTTAAATATATAGTTTAATTTAAGGACTCCTCAAAATATTAAACCAATGATATAATATAGGGACAGGGGAATGGTGGGAATGGAACTGTTTATCTTTATAACGTGGGTTTTAAGGACATTGACCCCAAAACGATCAAAGAATATAATATATAAAATATATATTTATACTTTGCTAACTATATATGTATATATATTTATACAACATAAATTCAATATTTCAATAATTACAAAAATCAGAAAATAACCGTTAATCGTTACGATCCCTGATAATAATTAAGGAATAAAAACACGATTGTATCTACAAAAATATTTGTTATTCAAGGAAATCGACTTATTTCAGAGGACAACGCGCTAATGCAATACGTCATCGATGGCATTAATGATTCCAGTGCTAATAAATCAATCCTCTACAACGCCAAAACAATGAGAGAATTCAAAGATAAGCTAAGATGCTACGAAACCATGCGGGAAAAGGAATCTTTCAGATTTAGAAATACACCTTCAAATGCAACAAATTCGAGGGAGTTAACATGTTATAATTGCGGAATGAGAGGACACAGCAAAGAGAATTGCATAGACTTAAACAAAGGCAGAAAATGTTTCAAATGCAATGCCTTCGGTCACATTGCACGGGAATGTCACATTTCAAAATATAACCCAGTCCCACGAACGACTAATACGCATAGGATAAAACCGGAAAAAATGTCCATGTGTAAGGAAGTAAAGATTAAGGACAAGATTTTCACTGCACTAATTGATACCGGGAGCAAGTATAATATCATAACTAAAACATCGTTTGAGAGTCTCAACAAACCATGTTTAGAAAAAACGGATATAAAACTCATCGGTTTAGGAATGGAAAATGGAATAGAGCCGTTAGGACGATTTGAAGAAATCTTGAGTGTTGATGACCAAGATTTCGAAACAGCTTTTCTAGTCGTGCCCGACGATGTCATGAGTATAACAGCAATATTGGGAGAAGAATTTTGCGAACAAGCAGATATTACGATTAACCGCGATGGGATAATAATCAAAAAATACACTGAAGTTGAAAATGCTGGTTATATTATGCAAATAAACGTAGAAAACACGGACGTTAACATAAATATCGACCGTAGTGCAAGCAATGATGCAAAGGAGACGCAGGCGAATGATGCACAGCGTGAAGATTCAAGGGAGCACAAGAAGCAGGAGGAGCTTAAATTGCAGGAGACACAGCCAGAGGAAGATGTTATTAAGGAGTCACAGGAGAAAGATGCACAATGTGAGGATCCACAGGTTAAAGCTGGAGTTGCCATTGAGGAATTCAATGAAATTTTTAAGCGAGAAAGGCAGGAGATGAGAGATGTGGCTAAAAATGAGATTCTCGCCGAGCTGTTTGGTGTACTCAATACGGCATCACCCGAGG